>JAULBS010026164.1:0-10496 GCA_032355785.1 Symmetromphalus regularis
ATTTGTGATGCATGGTTAACAGAAGAAAGTTCGAGTATGGCTCATATGGTATTTGTGATGCATGGTTAACAGAAGAATGTTCGAGTATGGCTCATATGGTATTTGTGATGCATGGTTAACAGAAGAAAGTTTGAGTATGGCTCATATGGTATTTGTGATGCATGGTTAACAGAAGAAAGTTGCTGCTGTTACACAGGCTACTCTTTTTCAGTTAGCTGGAAGGTCTTTTATATGCACCTTCTCATAGATTGGATGGCATAACCCGTGGCCTTTGTTACATCAGTCGTAGACCACGGCTGGAATGAGAAATAAGCCACTAGGTGCTTTGAAAGGGATCTGTTTAATAATTTATCACACCTTATTTCATGTGTTGCAAATGCCACCATGTTTCATCATGAATAGTGAATTATACCATGTGTTGAAGAATTGTAAAAAAAGTCATCAGTGGTTTTTTAAAACCTACATTTCTGTATATTACTGAACATAATTATGTGTTTATCTTGCAGTGTATGGTCGAGACGTGAAGGCAATAATAGAACAGCCTCTTGAGGAAGAACCAATGCATCCTGGGAGGAACACGGTGGCATACGAAGCTCGATTATTGAAAAGCCTCCTGCTTCAACTCAACTGAAATCATCATATTCACCTGTTCATCTTTTACCACTTTTCATAAGCAGAATTCAGATTTAATTTTAAATTTATTTGCAGACCTAGTGACTGTCAATTTGACTTTATTTTTAATTTGTTTTTATCCATTTCAACAGTACCTTTTTAATAAAAAAATTAATATTGTCCATCTGATAAAAAAAAACTAACATGCCAATGTCACTCAGTTTCCTAAACAGAAAGTCATGGTTTGACAATGGAAATTTCCTGGAATGTTCTGGAAAATCGTAATTCTTCTAATACTGAAAACAACACATTTTTACAAGTTTTCTTTATATGTATGAAACAGAATTTAAATTTAGGTTGAGGTTTATTTTCTGAGCAAGTGTTAAATCTTGTGAAAAAAAAAATCTGGAAAATACTGGAATTTCGTTACTCTCTGAAGTGTGTGAGGCATGGTCAGTGAGAACTGTGCACATTAAACTGAAGGTTTTATAGACTTTTACTGTTTGACTGATCGAGGACGATTACTCTTCACTTCTGAATTAGACTATAGTTTACACAGACCATTCAATTCATGAAGACAAAGAAAAAAAAAATTCATTCTGTAAAGGTCATTTTATTCTTCATTAATAAAGTTGGCACATGCATAATTAAAAAAAAAAGAGATTCTAAATTTCTTATACTATTAATTTGCCAATTTCTGGACAATATTTGAGGATTAAAAAATAAAATATTATTCCGTCCATTTAGTAACGTTGAAATACAGCTGAAATTGTGATGGTGTCACACATTTTGTTATATTTGTTGTCTTTGTATGTACATTAATGTATAAAAATATTATTTATTTATATTAAAGATATTGAGAAGTTGAATTTTGTTTATTCATATTTTTATGAGAATACATTTAAAATATTTGTTAAACTTGCTTGAACTTGTAGGAGAATAATTTAAATGCAGGTCTGACAGTATAAGTTGTACAACACTCGTTTAAGGTCCGTTCCTTGTTGTAGTAAAGGGCTTGGATGTTTCAATAACCCAGAGAGCTATGCCAGCAGGATCTTAAGCATCCTCACAATGTCAAGAGGTTACTCGAGTTCGTGAGACCCCTGACAAATACAGTTCAAAAAAACCTGGGCTGCTTGCTATGCCATCTATACGAAAACATTTTTGGTGATATCATGCTCAAAAATATTATCCAATCAGATTGCTCTTTTTATAAGCCAGATTGGTAACTGTCATGTTCTTGTGGAAAATTCCCCGGCACTTCGTGAAGCTGCTTTTTCACTTTGAAACTATCATCGAATATAAAGCACCTGTTCTTCTTTGGTAACAAAGTAAAGTTTGTTTTATTTAATGACATTTTTAGAGCACATTGATTTTTATCTTATCGGCTATTGACGTCAATCATATGGTCATTCTGACGTGTACTTTGAGGAAACCCACTGCCGCTGCATAGGCTACTCTTTCCAATAAGCAGCAAGGGGTCTTTTATATGCACCATCCCACAGCATATACCACTGCCTTTGACGAACCAGTTGTGGACCACTGATTGGAATGGAACATAGCCCAAACTGCAATTGGTTCCACTGAGAAGGATCGATCCAATGACAGACGGTATAACAAAAAATGAAATATGTAAAATATGAATGAGTAATAGATTCCTCTCAGTTGACAAACTCCAGCTAGTTGCCCATGACTAGTACAATAAGCAACTGATATATGTAGGCATTCCTGTTCATTGGAAAGAGCATGAGTTGATATCAGACAAGCAACAGGTGGTTTTCTTAATGTCACAGATAACATGGTTGACATTCCTCAAACCTTTGCTTGGTAAAAAAACCACATTATATATTGGTGCTCAATTTTCTTTGATAAATATTCACATTGGAATTATTTTCAACAATGCTGCAGTTATAGCCTCACAAATTAAGAATACTGTAATAAACAAAACACTTCATTTTCAATCATTTTTATTAAAAAGTTCTATAAATATTATTGATTAAAACAATATATCACAGAATTTAATAATACATCTTAAGTACACATGGGTCTTTAACATTTATCAACATTTTTTTATTTGTACAAATATTCAACCAACATTTAAATGATTTAATAAACTGTATGCTGGCTAAGATGCCCCGCCCCACTAAGCATGTGGTTTGTATGAATAGAATAATGTTGATAACTGTGATCAACCTCTAATTGTATTCAAAAATGACACTGAAATAAACATACATACACAATACTGAGATAAACATACTCTGATTTCATTGTTGTGATAGCTATCATGAATTTGAAATTCCTAAATGACATATAAAACCAAACACATTAGCATAAGGTTTTAAATGTAACATTTAGGAGTTTCAAATCCACCAAAATTACTGCAAAAAATGAAATCATAGAATGTTTATCTCCATTCTTCTATTGCTATAAAATTACTTTCAACTCGAAACTGTTTCAATAAGTGGAGAAAATAGGAATAAATAGGTGAAACACTATTATAGGCAGTCAAATGTCAACAAGGAATGCTATGACAAACGATATTAACGTGTGATGAAACAGGGTGGCGCAAAACCGGCTCATGCAGGTCAATAGTAAAATTATGTTTATTTAAATGAAATCTACCAAAATAATTGAAGAAAGAGAAATATAATTTATAAACGTTCTGTGATATTTCTTTTTCCAATATCATCTGCTGTGTTTTAAACAAACATGTTAAGAAATATAGAATGAATATAAAATGGCTGATTACCAACTAAGTGGCACATCATTTGGTAAGATAGCAGAAAGGTGACATCATGTTTGTAAACATCAATTCAAATTACTACAGTACTACTACTAGTAAAGCGGACAAATTACATTAGATCAACTATGATTTATAACCTGACTTTTAAAATAGATAGCCAATCAGAATCCAGTATTTAAGTCATTGCAGAATAATTATTTAAAGTAAGAGGTGTGACCATGTTAAATGTTAATGAAATCTCAACATAAACATTTATCACAAAATTAGTGAAAAATAAATTTCAATTGTTTTCTATGAAAATAATGATAAAATGTACATTATACAAAATGAAATAAATACATATACCGTAGAATATAAAATGGAAGCAGTTAAACACCACAGGTAAAACGAGTTACAAAATCAATCTGACATTACCTAACAAACAGCAGTATATGCCACTAATACTCAATTTAATACTGTACTAAATTAACAATTACTACGATATTTAAAATGGATATTTTGTTTTTAGATAATATAATTGACAAAATATATACAAAATGATGAAAGAGGTAAAAAAAAAAGTATTTCAATTTTTAACTTAAAGAATAATGCATCATGTACATATGAACACAAATTCATGCACAGATGAACAACTCCAGTATACCAAACATTAAAGATTGCTTATTTTCTAAAGAGCTTTTGACCCTCCAAATATAGTTTATACACTAGTGTTAAAGCCGCATTAATCAGGGCTGAGAATGGTAAATGAGAAAAACAGATGAAATGCATTTTAAATGTAAACAGAGGTACATTTCATGGAAAACCAACAAGAATGCACATTTCCTTTTATAGGGAGGTTTTGAAGATCACAAGCAAAAAAGGGGCATTATTGCGAGGGATGGTGTGGGAGGGGGCACCACCCCTTCCCGAGTTAGGAGCTTTTTCTGAAATACAGAGGGAAATGGTGCATTCTGGTGAACTTTGAGGGTCCTTTACCTCCAACAAATTGGTTTTTGCCTGTCATCCTTATCTCTGTAGCTGAATTCCACTGAAACAAATTATTGTCTCTAAAGTGAATTTTATGAGCTATGGTCACGTTGCGGAGACAAGATTATGGGTGCCGTTTCAAAACTATTTTGTATTTTCCGTGAAACATTTCTGGCTGAGATCGGGCTCTTTTTCTTTGCTTAGAAGAGAAAAAGCACAAAAAAAATGGACCTCATCTCCCTCAAAATTATCTCATCAGATTCAGGCAATTCACAAGATCGATCCTGGGGAGATAAAATTCGCGGACTATTCTCACCCCTGATTAACAAATAAATTTTGTAAATATGGTGACTCAGTGAAGTGCTATATAATTTCCATGAAACACCCGTAATTTTGTTTTAAAATTCAACTGCATTTTCAGGAAGTTTAAACAAAATCCCACTCCTTAGTTGAGTACCCAACTCAAGATTATATTTATAGAATGCTCTTGAATATGGGCTTGCATCCTAAACTGTCTACATAATGAACACTGCATATTAATGATAAGAAAATTATTCCTACCATTTATATTAAAAATTAATACTAACTCTAGCTCTTTCAATGCATTTAATTCTAACACAGACTTAAGGTAATAGAGAAAATCAATGTACTACTTGATAGTTAAAAAATAACAGTAATAAGAAAAATGGATTATCCCCTCAAAACAAAGCACAATTTAACTTATATAAATGCATACCACTGAGACATAAACAATATTTTTGCTATAAATCATCTTTGTGCTCTTTCACTGGTTTGGGTATTTTCATATTATCACCTGGTTTAACCTTGAACTTGCCTGTCTCTTTTTCAACAAATACTCTGGAATTCTGAAAACAGAAATAAAAACATTAAATGCAGATCTTCAATTCTGAGTGGAACATTAGCAACCACTCTACCTGTATCTGCATCATTGACTATATTTTTTTGCTTCATTTTAAATCCAGTGAAATTATTATATAGCAGCTGCAAATGTTAGCCTGTTCTGAATGCATGGAAAGTGTTCAAAATTAGTCTAAAGATTCAGTAAAAAGTAAAGTTTGTTATATTTAACAGCACACTGATTTATCTTATCATCGGCTATTCGGTGTCAATCATATGGTCATTCTGACAATTTTTTTAGAGGAAACCCACTGCCGGCACATAGACTACTCTTTTCGATAAGCAGCAAGGGGTCTTTTATATGCACTGTCCCACAAACAGGTCAGCACATACCACGGACTTTGATGAACCGGTTGTGGACCACTTGTTGGCTAAAGATTCATATTATCTTCTTGAATAATGTGCTAATAAACTTTGCATCTTTTAATATCAGAAACCGTTCACAATTTAACTGACTGGCATTTCACACACCGTTATTTACCAGGCTGAGGTGATGACTGCCAATCACCCCAGGATGGTAGCATTATGATTCTAGAGTAGATCATATTATACTGAATAAGAACATTTACGAAAATAGGCTAAAGAAGGGACACCTTAAAGCAAATGGCTGTTTATTAGACATATATACGCTATTTAAAAAAACAAATCATACTTTATTTTTTGATTCCTTCTCCAAACTGATCCCAGGACAAGCCCTAGTAAGGTCGATACAGATCTGTTGTACTAATTCCATAAAACTAGGTCGGTCATGCCGAACATAATGACCAATCAGAAGTGGCTCGACAACGTCTCGATGGCTATCTGAATTTACAATTTAAAAAAAATAAGTAACATGCAAACTTGGAAGTTGATTAAAATAATCTCAGAAATGACATTGAGTATATAGTTGAACCAACAAGATAAACACAAAATAGAGCTTTTTCTGTCAGCAACACTTGCCAAATTTTAAAATCATTACAATATTTTAATCTGCCAAAATAATTTCTTGTATCAAAGATTGAAATAATATCTACAGGTGAAGGATCCAATTGTTTATTAGCCCTAAGGATAAGTCAATTTAGGAGTAATGGTTGATTAATACTATTCTGTGTACATACCGGTACCAACTAAAATAATGTGGTTAACAATAATAAACAGATGACCAATTATTTTAAATACTGGTTACTGTAGTAGAAATGGCTGCTTATATTTTAGAACAAAAAATGTTTTTCTTTAATTTTTAAAGGTTTGTTTATACATAACTTGAGGAATTGTATTGCTAAACCTGAATAAGGATTTTGGATTATTCTGGGTTTAAACAAAACTGACATAGCTAATCATTTATGTAGTTGTATAATGTTACTAAAGTGTTATTTATACTGAGTCACATTTTATGCTATTATTCCATGGTTTTTTTTTTCCAGTTTCTTGGTACAAGAAAACATCTTTCTCATTTTCAAGAAATACATCAACATCTTACCTAACAGATGTTCACAAGAATCAACTAATAAATCAGTAGGGAAACCAGTTGTGTCAAAACTTTCAGTAACACACACGTCTTCCAGTGCCTCAACTACTCTCACATCCATAAACTCTTGAGATGGCCCAGCCAACATCTGCTCCAAAGCTAAAATAATAACAGAAATAATAGGATTAAAATAAAAAGATACAATCACAGATTTATTGGACCCTGGCTAGGGATGGGACTGCTGTTGTCAATTATTTATTTTTTTGCACAAGGGACATAATCTTCTTGCAAAAATATGAAAATCTTATTGAAAGTATCTCCCTTTTTAAACAGAAGGTGAACATAAAACTTAATTTGTAAGGTGATTTAATTAATATTTTTTAATTGTTAAACTGGTGACTGAAGGAGGTGATTAAAAAATTTCATAGTAAAGTATACAAATAATATTAAATATCAATATTTATTATGCATATCCAGTGACAGCCCTTACATTTAGCCTCAGCAATGCCACATAATACTGAAACTGAATTATTTAAATTCAAGCAAATGAGGAACAAAAAAACTAGCTAATACGTAATCAGATTTTTAGCAATTTATGTACTTTTAATAATACAATTACAGTGAGACCTTGTTTATCCGGACAGCATCGTTTTTCAGAAAGGTATCCATATTAACGAATTTCTGTACAACTGAAACATTGGGAGTAATCTCCCTTGAAAAGTAAATGAAAACAATAATTACAAACAGAAATATAGCCTAACCATTAAATTTAGTACATGAACACCTCATTGTTGGTTTAACAATATAAAAACATTTTTTATTAACGCTGAGATCGGCCAACAGGCATGTCTCATTGTTTGCATGAACACAATTTTCAGTTCAATTCAATAATATGTTATTTACGTCTCACTTTATATCATATAATACACCAAACTTTAATTAACTGTCAATTATAAAAATCAAGGAAACAGTAAAACAACCGTTTTTCTAACTAGCACCTACACAATAAGCACCTGATAAGTGTTAAGAAAACTTTGTAGCGTCGTTTACACAACTGGTCAAGAGTGATCACTTCTTTTCTGTTCTATTTGATATTAAAAGTAAAAAGGTGATGAATGGTTAAATGGAGCAAATTGTCTTGGATTATGACTGTCCGGTTCCGTAAAGCGAACAAGGTCTCACTGTACACTTACATATGTTGTTGTTTTTTTTGTTGTTTTTTTGCAGGGGGCGGGTGACCTTTATATTTATAATAAACAAAACACGACCATCACCCTAACATTTGAAATATTCAATTGATACTAGTAGTAAAATTAAAACAACATTTTTAAATGACAAACAACCATGGTCTCTTTAAATAAGGGTGATATTATTAAAATGTATTATAATTGTATAAATAATTATAATAATCATTCTCACCTTTCACTGCATACTCACAAGCCATGCAATACATTTCTGAAATGAAATAATAAAATTTTAATATTTAACATTGAACATCCAGGTTTCTGTTATTCTTTTATCTACTCGTTACACATTTGAAATTGACCAAAAAAAGAAAGCAAAAAGAAAAATCCACACTTAAAGTCCCCACAAGTTTTTATACATTATATTTTATAAATGCTTATAGTTGAAGGGTGAGAAGTATACATAATAAGTTTATTTATAAACATGTGTTTATAATAAAATAGCATTCATGGTTAAAATCTGGTGTAGTAAGGGATTATAGTAAGGTTTTTTGTGTAAGAGATTTTTGTTCAGTATTATTATTGTATGCGATTGATTATTTAACAATATATTATAAGGACCTTAGAATGTCATGCGTTCTGCTGAGTGAAAGAAGGGAGATAACTATCAATTCCAGAAGAATGCATGACATTCTAAGATCCTGATACAATGTTGTCAAACGAACATTTTTAGATCGAAATACCTTTTTTGCATTGTCGTGTGAGAGGGCACCTGATAAGAGTATATATATATATATACCTATTGTTTCTTACACTCACACACACATATATATATAATATATATACATATGTGTGTGTAAGAAACAATAGGTAATATGCCATCATTTATTACTAGGCACTCATATTTTTTCTCCTAGACACTCATGAGTGTCCAGAGAACTCCTGGCCACTCATTAGTAGGACCGACCCACCACACCCAGCACAAATATTATTGGCTACTTAGTTAAATTAAACATATATTTTAAAATAAATCAGTGTACAGATCTGATCTACAATAAGATGAATTACACAAAAGATATATAATAAACAATCTAATAAATATGACTAAGGTAAACGGTTTGGGTCAAAGTCAAAATTACTTTTTAGATTTAAATTATACTTTTTAAGTGGGGAAAATTGGAATGTTTTTCATTAATATAAATTATTGGAGAACATTTTAATAAAATTATTTTTTAAGTGAAGGAGTTCCGTGCAGATATTTTAATAAACGTCCTTTTTAAAAAACTTAATAGTGCATAAACGATGCACTGAAGTACTGTAATTCTTTTAATTATAACATTTTAATCGGAATTGAGACAGCACGAATACAGATACCAAAACCATATATTCTAAACAATAATTAAATCAATGAAAGTTCCGACAGCTTCTTTGGAACATCAACCTTGTGTAACACCCTGTGGACGTATACTCTGATTTCTACAGGATGATAAATGAACAGTGCCCAGTAAAACAGCCACTAAAATTATTATAAACATTGCAGCGAAAATAACTTAGCGTCTCTCTCCGGAAATGTTGTCAGGTGGTTTAGGGGACATAACTCTAACCAATATAAAAAAAAAACCACCAGGAAATATAAAAAATAAAGGTTGCACACCATCAAGGATTTTCGTATACATTTCAAGTTATTTCTATGTCATAACATGTATAATTTCTCATAATATCAGAAGAGACATAGGA
Organism: Symmetromphalus regularis; assembly: GCA_032355785.1. Lineage (NCBI taxonomy): Eukaryota > Metazoa > Mollusca > Gastropoda > Neomphalida > Neomphalidae > Symmetromphalus > Symmetromphalus regularis. The sequence goes on from JAULBS010026164.1 coordinate 9,608, forward strand.
ATAGTATTTTTTAAGTCTTGAAAAAGTGTAAAATATGTACGAAATATCTAGTTTTATCAAAATAATCTTTTAATTTTACTCTTGAAAAAGTCTGTATTACTTTAATATAATGTGATAGATGAAACGTCGAGTTTTATCAAAATAATCTTTTAATTTTTGTGTTGTTTTACGACAGACGTTTTGCTTTGCATTTAAAAAAAGTATAATAAGTTGGTAGTCATTCAGTTACAAAATATTTATATGTTGATCACTAATATTTTTTTTAGCTTTGCAACCGTAAACCTACACCTATAATATTATTGCTGTTGTTTATATTACTGAAAACAGCTATCTTTCTTAAAGGACACTTAGATGGGTCAAGGTCAACAGTGACGTCATACCTAAATTACTACTAATGGTATTGTTGTGGATGGGAGTGCAGGATGAGTGTCCATGTTACCAATGCATGCCTAGTTATGGAAAGGCAACTCCTGTGTGGGGTTGGGAAACCCGCCATTCGTTATTCTGACTCCGCTCATGGAATTCCATTTTAAATAGAATTTTAATATTTCAAAATCGAGAAAATCCAAACTAACATCCCGTGTCAGTAACTCATTTGCGATGACTTCCAATGATCGATTCTCAATCCATCCAGGTCTGTGCAGAGCTGGTTGGTTGGTGGTTGTATTTATTTTCTTGCTTATATCCAATTAAGTTTCAAGCACGCTGTCCTGGGCACACAACTAGGGTTCCTGTGCTGTCTGTCCAGGACAGAGGTTAGTGTTAGTAGGAGACACGAAGCACGCTGCTTTTTCTATAAACAGCAAGGGATATTTTATATGCACTATCCCACAGACAGAATGGCACATACCACGGCCTTTGTTAAACCAGTTGTGGACCACTGGTCGGT
>JAULBS010026175.1:0-10495 GCA_032355785.1 Symmetromphalus regularis
GTCCAATAGCCGCTGATAAGATTAAAAATCAATGTGCTCTAGAGGCGTCGTTAAATAAAACAAACTTTACTTTAACAATTGACTCTTACCGAATAAAGTTACATGTATAACCAGCAAACAAATCGCAACATCTAGACCATTTAATATGTTGCTTACTTTAAAGAATAACCTTTCTAACTCAATGCTTCAGTTTATTGTTTCCAAAATGTGACGCTTTTATTCATAGTGATATTTTTTTTAATCCACGGCGTAAAATGACAAATTCTGCATGTTTTCTGCATGAGAAATGATTTTCCGCGGATGTACGAAATTCTGCGTTGTGATGAAAATTCTTCAAATTTGTGCGTGTCCGCGGTTTCGCGGAATTCAGGTGGGATTGAAAGGGACATGTAGGCTTTTAAAAATAATTTTTAAAAATGGCGATAATACTATTTCGAAATCATTTTTATTTTCCTTTTTAGTTTGTACTTTTTTTTTTGGGGGGGGGGAGGAGGGTGTCCGGAAAAAGAGTACGTTTTGTACGCTCGTGAAAATGTAAGATATGTGAAAATTATGAGAAAAATGGATGACCCTAATAGGTTAAGATAATGTTAATGATGACGTGTCCAGTGGAGTATTGCACACAGGATTCTGATAGGTTGTTGTAGGTGATGTCAGGCAAACACACCACCGTATGAATGGGATTATTGACATCTGTCATTAGCAGTACTTGTTGAGTTTTCTTCATATTGATTTCGTCATGTGCAACATGCAGCAGTGCCACACCTCCAGGAAGTCCACTTTTAATAAAAAATACAATAACATTAACGTTGATGAGCATGCCCGTATGACGGATTTTCTGTGTGGGAGGGAAGGGAAAGGACACTTTTTTATGGCTATATAAAAAGTGTTGTGCGAAACAGCCCGCGCCGCTGTAATTTTTACCCTAAATAAAAAGTGATGAAAAAAGTGAGTGGCTGAGCACACTTAGCCCTCCCCCATGTTAGTCTCCTACGGGCCTGATGAACACAACCAATACATCCACAAAAACGGATGCTCAGTCAACTATAGTTAAGAATGGGTAATGTTAAGCATTCGGTTCTGTGGCAGTAAATTAGGTTTACCTCATTAAATATTCAAAATGGTGGCTCTGACGGCCATCAGAGAAATTTCTCAGAGTGCATTTAAAAAAAAAAAATGTTTGTAAGATATGATATACCCATGATATTTAAATAGGTGGTTTGCTTTCATCACCAAATTCCCACGGAACCTTTTTTCACGACACTTGCTCCCTGACTATATACTGCACACTGTACTTTAGCAGAAGCAGCAGAAGCAACAATAGCAGTAGTTGTAGCCTAGTAAAATAAATTATTCCTGGTAACTAGTGGGAATGTTCGTGTTAGCCAAGTCGGTTGCAGAGGTCTCCATAGTGGAGGCTGAGCATTTCTTCTATATATTCGTCATTAATATTTAAAATAAAACTCTGCAACGGATTGCAAAACTTTAGATAAAATATGATTACAAAGCAAACGTTATGTCCGCTGAGGACTGTTGATTTCACGGAACAATTGAAACCGTGCACGAAACCTAATTGTTGTCAGTAATAGTAATATGAAAGTGTTTCCATGGAAACAATCCTTTAGAGACAATTCATAATTCGTTTTGCTTCGATTTGTTCTTTTTTATTATTATTATTTTAAAAGAGATGATTATCAAACAGAATAGACGACTGGTTTAAGCATGAAACAAACTGAAAGATAAACACCCTATTCGATAATAAGTTATGGAATCAGTTACAAGCTTAAGCGTTTGTTTTGGAAATCACGTGCTAACAGAGCTTGGGCTGTACACGAATGCTATCAAAGTTTGTACAATAAGGTATTTTAATCCAGTTAGTGAGATGTCCAAAGCGTGAATGCTCCCCGGAGTATCATAAAATTGATTATATGGCTGGAAATCTACCAATTTCTTTAATGGGAAACACCACACAAACAAAAGGCAGTAATGGAAGGGACTTAAATAAGCTGTTGAATAATTGACGATACAGATTATGCCATACCGACCAAAAGGCTGTCATATCCCTAAGGAGGAGTCCATCGTCCATGTAGAGTGTAATACTACATACAAACAAAAGGTGAACCAATCTCGATTACCTCCTTGGACCGAGGATCATACTCATAAGGTCTTGGGTCCGAGGAGAACGTACCCAAACCTCCATGGATGTGGGCATGTTAAAAATAAACACTTGGATTTAGATGGCGACATCCCAAACGAGTGAACTCACGTATGCACACCAACTACTAGCATTTCTATGGTGATGTGCGGTGAGTGGTGTCAGATTGATTGATTGATTCTTTAACGAACTCCCCTACCATCCATACACCCAGAATATTGGTTTCAAATTGATGATTTATTGTTTAACGACCTCCCCTACACCCCCCCCACTCTCACCATAGCGGTGCGAGATTCTCAGAACCATTATCACTTTAAAAATAGTATTTTTCTGCAATGAGATTACTCCATGCAATCACTTTATTTTAGGAGCAGTCTGAATTTAATAGCCTCTTGTCTTTAGTTTTGAGAAACGTTTGTGCTAATTCGAGACTAGCTGTCGTTTGTATCTTTTGAAGCGAGCTTTCCAATTTGTATGTAAGCATTTTAAACTCTAGATTGCTGAATATACCACGAGACAAACGTAAATGCGCCATTTGTAATGAAGGATATATTGGTAATAAATTTCATTTTTTATTTGAATGTAATATTTTAAATGATTGCCATATTTACATAATTATTACTATAGAATTATTTAAGTATAATTAAACTGAATATACTTTTTAACAAGGAGAATAAAGAAATATTAATTAAAGTAAATATATATAACAAGGTATGAAAATAATGTAAGTGTATGCATATCTATGTGTGTATATGTACGCATTATTTTATGTTATGTTCTCCCACTTTAAATTGCAATCCAGCACTTTGCTCACATTTGTATTAAGTTTTTAACCTCGTGTACCACTCTATGGTTTGAGTGAATAAAGAACTGAGAAATTATCGCTAAAAAACAAAAACATTTTTTTTTAAAATACACATGAATAAAATCCAATGGCTTTTATTATATATAATTGGAAAGTGTTTACACAAAACCCACTAAGATCACAAATGGATTTTTTAAAAGTAGTAACGGAAATATCCACCGTTAAAACAATTTTGTTTTGTTATTTCTATCAAATATAACACTAACAGATTTATGAAGATAGGAAGTGTTTGTTTAGTTTCGGAATGACAAACTAAGCTACGTTTTAGTGATATTCGTCCAAGAGTTGATACGTATGACAATGTTTATCATCTGTCGTAGTGCGAGATGTATCAGGTGACAGAAAGTCAATATCATGGCGGGTGTATTTGTTTAAATTTGTCGCATATTGTCAGCTTTGTGTATGTTCACAACAAATACATTTGTTCTAGCTAATGAAAAATGTCTATATTTTTTATTAATTTCTCAGACGTCTTTTCCTGAACACTTGAACACTTGGAATCAACTGTGCTTTGACGGTGAATCGCAGCTTTGTTCATTCAGGTGGGGTGGTTGTGTTTATTTTCGTGCTTATATCCAATTAAGGTTCATGCACGCTGTCTGTCCAAGACAGAGGTTATTGTTAGTAGGAGACACAAAACCCGCTGCTTTTCTATAAACAGCAAGGGGTCTTTTATATGCACTATCCCACAGACAGAATAGCACATACCACGGCCTTTGTTAAACCAGTTGTGGAACACTGGTCGGTGTAAGTGGTATACACCTACCCACTGAGCCTTGCGGAGCACTCACTCTGGGCTGGAGCCGATACTGAGATTAAAAATCCCATGCCTCGACAGAGATTTGATCTCAGTACCTACAAACCTCGAATCCGATAACTTAACTACTGCGCCACGGAGGCCGGTATTGTCAATTCAAAAAACAGAACAGTTTATATTATAAATGTTAAAGGTATATTCCCACGCAATTTAAGGATATTTTGTGCTCTAAATGTTGATTATGAATGAAACTTACATGGATTTGTGATACAAGATCTCGCTTTTATATCACGCAAGACGTTTTACCTGAACCATGGTATAGGGACTTCCACGTTGAGTTTATGGTTTATGATTTATGGTTCGTTTGCATAATTCAGTTATTATTTAAAAACATATTGATAATAAGCGAGATTCGGTGGTTATGTAAGTAGTTGAATGAAGTATTTCTATAAACAATTGAGATGTTTATATTTGAAATTTATTCTTTGTATGGAAATTAATTAGGTCAGGGGTCCGTGGGAGTATGCGTTTAAGGATGAGTGCAATATCCATGTAAGCATTTTAAACCAATGACTTTTAGTATATATAAATGGAAAGTGTAATTTTGATTGACATGTAAACACTGACTCATAATTTATAAATTCTCATCAATAAATAAAAAAATAATAAAATCTTCAAACTGAAAAGCAGACGATGTGCATTACGTCTTTGAGTTCTCCACTAGTATCAAACCATAGGTCGTTTTAAAAGACAAATTTCAGGACATGCCAATACAGTTACATGGTTGACTCTTCAATAGCTGAGTAGATCTTGCAAGGTATTGGAGAACTCCACACACATTCTTGACTTTCTTAAGTATCATTAGAGAACCCGTGTTTATAAAAGTTATAAAACTCCAGACTTCATGACGTAATTCGTGCACGTAATTTGTATGGCGTTGTCATAAAATTAAAGTATCCAACTTTTGTGGAAGAATAAATCCTGAATTAAACGTTTTAAAAGAACGGAACCAGGTATATTTAACAAGTGATATGTCATCTATATTTGACTGTCGAAGCTACTAAGGTTAGCTTGCCCCACAAATGGTCAAAATGTTTGACACTATGATTTAAACGCATAGTCCCACGGACCCTTGACCAAATTAATTTTAAATATAAACATTTGATTTGCCCACAGAAATATTTCATTCAACTACTTACATAACCACCGCATCTTGCTTATTATCAGTATTTAAAAAATAATAATGAATTAAGCTCCCAGACAAATAAATAGGTTATAATATAAATAAACTCATTAGTTTAAGTATGCATTTTTGTCATTACGTTAATTATAGAATCGTTATAATGAAAATATGTTTGTTACAAACTACTACAATGAAAATTTGTTTGTTTCAAAATATACTCTTTTATTAATGCTTATGATATTCCTCATACAATGGATGCGGACGCAGTGGGATTGTATTTAGTTGTAGAATTGATCTCAGTAATTACTTCTAATAATACATGATGTTAATTGATGTTTACCTTCTCTAGTCGCATAATTATAACATTACTTGTTATTACTGTCCAATATGTTTTTTTCGTGACAGCGTTTTCTGTAAAATGACGTAATTTACATCACAAACTACCTAATTAGTGCACGCGCGTCCAATATAGATTTTCCGCACTGTCCTATGTAGATTTTCCGTGGCGTCGGCCTTTTCCGTGCCGTCCACAAACGTTTTGTTTGTACATTATCGTAAATTAATGATCGACCACATGATCCTATTGAACGAATTAGATTGGAATACACATATAGGTGTATAATAAATTGTGATATCGTAGCAGAAAACTGCTTCTCCTAATTCACATTGTTATATAGACAATGGCATTACGTCATATTATTTTCGTAGTGAGGTCATAAATATTATAATTTTTAAAAACAAACTGGAGCTAGTGACGCCTAGGCAATGACGTTCAAAATATTGAGCGCTGGCGGTTGCTCGCTAAAATCCTCTTTTTTTATGCTTAACTTTAGATAAATGAACTTTGGACGACGGTAACTTGTCGGAGCGGGATGTAGCTCAAACGGTAGCGTGTCTGCCTGTGAAGCGGTCGTCGTCGGATCGATCCTTCTCAGTGGACCCATTTGCTGTTTGGACTATTTTCCGTTCCAACCAGTTGTCTACATCTGGTTCATCAAAGGCCGTCGTATGTGCTGTTCTGTCTGTTGGACAGTGCATATAAAAGTCCACTTGCTGCTTATCTGGAAGAGTAGCCTATGTCACAATGACCGTATGATTGACGACCAATAGGATAATAATCAATGTGCACTAGAGGCGTTGTAAAATTTAAAAAAAAAAAAAAAAAAAAAAAAATGTAACTTGTCAAATGGTTCGCGAGTGCCCGCTCTCCTGAAAAGGACACAAGTGTCGCTTTCATTTCGTGTACGCCTTTATTGAAATATCCTTTGTACACTCTACGGTTTTGAATTTGATAATGTTACATTATGTTTATCTAAATAAGCACAGTTTTACTATGTTTAAAATGTTCTCTTAATTATTAATTCGTGTAAATAGAATACATAATGTCAATGTTATCAGGTTGTTTATTTACTTTTCATTTTTAATGATCCGACACCTAATAGCCGCTAAATAAACAATGTGCCTGGATGTTGTTAAACACCCAATATTTTCCTAACGATTAGAACTAATATTTGAAAAAAGTAAAAGGAAAGTTTGTTTTATTTAACGACACCTCTAGAGCACATTACACCTCTAGAGCACATTGAACTAATATTAGAATGCTTCTTTTGGTTTTAAGAAGACAAAATAAGAATTGTTATTTTCAAAAACTGCAGCGAGTATTGGGCTGTCTTAGAAAATATTATACAATAATTTTAGAAAGTGGTTTCTGTTGTACTGGACATAGTGTATATTATTATATAATAACATACTAACCTGGAAAATCTCTCTCTCTCTCTCTCTCTCTCTCTCTCTCTCTCTCTCTCTCTCTCTCTCTCTCTCTCTCTGTGTGTGTGTGTATGTGTATACTTTTCGCACTTTATTAATTATTATATAAAGAGATATTATTATTATTATTATTATTATTATTATTAGAGAAAGAGAGCATACATCTGTTTCAACTTGGCCTTACAGTTGGCCTAATAAAATTAGTGACATTGGGATAGTATGGAGCAGAAGGGTTCACTACTAAATTTCACTGACTGTTCCCATTCCCACATTTGATTAATTTGTAACAGTAAATTTTATATAGTTCCGCTGCCCAATTAATCAAATATGATGAATGAGTACAAAGTGTTTCTTCTATAAATTGTTTAATACGACTGGAAAATATAATCCAATTACAGTTTAACAAAAAAAGGTTCGTAATCCTCTAAAAATAATCCTGCGGCTTTTGTACTTTTTATGCCATATTATTAAGTATTTCAAAATCAGTTTTCGTATCCAAATATATTTTATGTTCTGTCGCTAGTGTTTATATATTTTAAAACATACACAAATCAGTATTGATAATAATAAATGTTGTTCTAAGAGTCTGAGACAGAATTTAATATGAAAAGAAATATTTTAATAATATAAACAGACATGTAGAGTGTTAATACAACATTGTACTTCTAAGCCATTGTATCGTAACGTCAGTGTACTGATACGTCATTGTATTTCTACGTCAGTATATTAGTTCACTATTATTTTGCTACGCCACGTGTTAGTGATAGACTATTGTATTACTACGTCAATGTATTACTACGCTATTGTATGACAATTATTGAGTACGGCAACTCTGTATGTACACTTACTATTGTCCATTAAGGAAAGAGTTCGCATTTAAAAATGGATATAAAATACAACACTGTCCGGGAGAAATAATACATTTTTAAAAATCTTAGCATGTACCTCGACATTTTAGTATTTCACTGACCTAGTCTTTATTAAAGTTTTGTTACAGCTGGTGAAAAACTGGAAGTATTGTCCTATGAGGGGCTTGTTAGCTCGCATGAAACAGTGAAGTTTGACGGTGGGAAGGTTTAAGGTTCCAACCCTCAATTATTTTGTGGTCGACCTATGGTTATATTTTTTCTACATAGTAATTAAGTGCTTATACTTTGGAAATATTAAAACCGTATGTGTATACAATTTATAGCATGTTTTCTGATAAAGCATGCATGAATTAATGGTGGCGTTGGACCTTGATATGTAAACGACATTGTCAGGCCAGAACAGAGGCGTGGGCAGGTGGGCCAGTTAGCATGGACCTATGATTTGTATACATATGTATTTAGCACATATATTATTACAAAAAATACATAATGAGCAATTTAAAATGGGGGCTTACATTTTCCATCTGACTTGGGCCTATTACCAGCTTTGCAAGGGCCTGGCCGCGGTAGTCCTACGCCATTGTATTGCTATGCCACTGAATGGAATGCTAAATTATGCGTCGTGAGCTCGTATATTCGACCACACTACACGTGGGTTCATGGAACACTTTGTTTACGACATTCATGCCAAATTCTAACAGAGGAATAGTTGCCGCTCGCGTCGTCAGCATGGAATTATAATTCTAATTGTAATATCCTCTATGAAAAATATATTAAATGTCATCGATGTATACTTACATATAAAGCTCGCCTCACTGACAATACTCAATAGTCCAGTGCATAGATAAACAGAGAAGACTCGGGTCAGCACACGTGACTGTCCAATTGACAAACATTGGATCTGTAGTGGACGTGGAATAGATCAATAAACATGTTTCTGTTACGGTCATTGACCGGTATTTCTGAGGCTTAGCTAGCACTTTCTATAAATTGAGCACACTTATTATATTCATTAAACATATAATAATAGATATTATATAGCAAGATAATCAGCTTACACGTCAGCGACAGACTTTCCGTTTGTTTCAATGCTATTCAAACTAAACAGCTTACACAATAGCGGTCCTTGAAAGACGTGTATAAAAATAGCTAAAACAGAGGATGTGTTTTTCAAAATAAAAGATTGAATTTGTAATGAAAGAAGGAAATAAAAGTGTATATATTATTACTGAAACTTAAATTACTCGTGTATGATTTGAAATTGTGCGCGCTTACACAAGCACACGCAATACGTTTACAATATGTATTACCGTTAGATAAATCAATGATTATGATTGGTCAAGAGAAGAAGAAAAACACGTATTTAAATATTTTAAACTACAGATTCAGAAAGAAGGATGACAATAAACAAGAGGAAAGTGTTAATTAATTTCGAATTTTACGATTTGTTTAAACATTTGATTACAGCATATACAGTGATCTTTTTTTCTTCAAATTTCTCTGTTTAAATAATACTGCCCTCCAATCGCCAGTGACATTTCTACGTTTAAGCAAACCGAGACATCTGCTATGGTTTGAGCTGCAGAAACATGACATAATTGCATCAGCCTTGTATTCAGACAGACGTCTACAACGACTATTCCTATTTTTAGAAATAAAGATTTTTTTAATGATTTGTGCATTTTATGAGTCATATTTAGGTCACCTCGTTCGCTATTTTTAGGTGACGAGAAGGAAGTTTGTTTCTATTCCGCCTCTGTTTAATTTATTTTTCTCTCTGGCAACGGCTTTGACCCATCACTCAGCACCCCAACAAGTATGACCATCATCCACACTGTTCCTATCACCAAGCCCGCGTTCAGATTCGCACACTTAAAAAATATATCACAAAATTCACAAGTTATCTTAAGTGTCTTCATTGTTAGTTTGACATACTCAGTGGTCTAGTGGTTACGTTGTCGAATTCATGGATGATAGGTACTGGGATCAAATCACAGACAAAGTAAGGGATTTTTTTCCATCTTGTTACCTTCTTCATCCGAAAGTGAGTGCTCCGCAAGGCTCAGTAGGTAGGTTTACGAGACGCACCGACCAATGGTACACAACTGGTTTATCAAAGACCGTGGTATATGGTGTCCTCTGTACGAAAGGGTATATAAAAGATCACGTGTTGCTAGTCGGAAATAGTGGCCCATGTGGCTGAAGTAGGTTTCCTCTGCAGACCATAAGTCGCAAACCACCATATGGGACACCTACAAGCAGTTGAATAAACAACGTGCTGAGATATCGTTAAAGGACCAATTAATTCCTTTGTTTTCATTGTTAGTTCAATCTATATTTTGTTGTAAAGTCAGTGACTATTTAATTATGCGTACCGCATGTGTATATAAAGAGTCATGGACAGAATAGTGTGTGTGTAATTGTATCGTTGTTCGGTCAACCACCGATAAAGTCCACAATAAAGCCATTATCATATTACAATGTGCAGTCCTTATATCGGTCATTAAGTTCAGTAAGGTTAGAATATTCAGTGTGTAGTTAGAGTTGTTAAATATTTCGTGTTAGCCACAACACACACTAATAAGTGCCTGACTTAGGTATGCCCATCACTGTCTATTATCGGACATGTTGGTAATATGAACACGAGTAGTCTGGCAATGGTCTGTAATATCTACAACAAAAGATTCTCAGGACGGTTTATTATCGTGCATGTTATTGTTAATATGGCAATGGTCTGTAATATCTACAACAAAAGATTCTCAGGACGGTTTATTATCGTGCATGTTATTATTAATATGGCAATGGTCTTTAATATCTACAATAGATTCTCAGGACGGTTTATTATCGTGCATGTTATTGTTAATATGGCAATGGTCTGTAATATCTACAACAAAAGATT
>JAULBS010026186.1:0-10494 GCA_032355785.1 Symmetromphalus regularis
CTGTGTTGTTTGTCTACACAAATGTTAGAGAAGTAGTATTTAATGAAGTAGAAAGAAGTTAACCTTTCTAATACTCACCGCACCCTGGTCTCCTACTGTGTGTTTGTCTACACAAATGTTAGAGAAGTAGTATTTAATGAAGTAGAAAGAAGTTAGCCTTTCTAATACCCACCGCACCCTGGTCTCCTACTGTGTTGTTTGTCTACACAAATGTTAGAGAAGTAGTATTTAATGAAGTAGAAAGAAGTTAACCTTTCTAATACTCATCGCACCCTGGTCTCCTACTGTGTTGTTTGTCTTTGGTGATCTGCTTGCTTCGACTTATTTATGCAATTTAATTTGAAAATGTTCCTCTTTTCTATTCATAAAGGTATTTATGTAAGTGTGTTTTTTCTTTATATTGAAATGAATTGAAACACCCAGAGGGAAATTCTGTCAAGCTATCCATATTGTATAGAAACTTTCTATGGCAAAACATCTCTTTGGGGCAATACTGAAATAAATAACGATTTAGAAGTCTGACATCCAATTGTTCCGTTCTTACACTGAAATTAAAATGAAAGCGCATATGTTCTTTATCACACACATACAATTACATTTGTTTTCCTGTTAACGTCGTTGACACCGTGGTGAACAACAGTGAGAAGACACGGTTGGGAGACTACGTTGTTCAGGGTGTATTCAAAGTATTAAAGGTACTCCGTTGCTCTTATGCAGCCGGATGATGTTAATATTTTACCTGAATAGCTGAGTCGCAGCATTGAGATTTGATGATTAATAGCGTTTTGCATTATTAAAATAGAAAACTAATATGGATTATATTCTCTATTCTAAAAATGAAAGAAATATAATGTAAAAAAAAAAAAATTAAATGTTAAATTCTGAAATAGAAACTGTCCTATTGATACTAGTATGTATTTTTCACAATCAGAAAAGGCACGTTTCGCAAACGTTGGGCCAGTGCATTTAAAGTAAACTGTTGTCGTGTTCATCAAAATAGACCTTAAAAAGTAGGCTTCATTTTTTGACGAATAATAATAATAAATGATATTCTATTTTGACTAAAACGTTTTGATAAAAAATCATTTCAGATTTTGTTAATAAAATAAACGTTTGGCACATATGCGGTTGTTCCTGGAAAATACTTTTCTAATGTAATTACAAATATCATGACTACCAGAAATATATTAGATGTTTTGAGAATAAATATATATATAAAGACATTGTAGGTAATGGTCTATCAAGGGCACCCCTTCAAATTCAGATGAATGTATGACGGCATATAAACTGCCGTCGTTAAATCGTTTTGCTATGGCACTGCTACGGCTATTTAAAGAAAATATATTTTTGTGACAGCAATAAAATGGTTTCGCAAAGCAATTATATCTTAGGCATAGCCAGAGAGGGAAAAACGCCGAGGCAAACCCAGATACCGGAAGCTTGTACCATATGGATAATAAATATTAGTTGCAAGGCAAAACAAAAATCTGCGTAAATTTCAGAAGAAAATGAGCATACTTCATATTTTTTGGAACAATAGTACATCAATTACCTAGTAAATAACAGATTTTACAGCGGCATTGTCAATTGCCGCTGCGAATTTGAAGGACAGCAACTTCCTGTCTGCCTAATGCTAGCTGCGCTAGAGTATATAGCAACTTTTACATCGGCATTGTTAAATGCCGCCACAATTTTTGAGGGCTAGAGGGGGATGTTCAATAAATTAATGTTATCTGTTAGTACGCAGCGTATGAAGGAAAATAGAGGACCGAGGTTCCCGTACAAATTTAAAAAACATTTTTTTAAAGGAAAGAATTGTTTGTTTAATGACACCCCAGCACACCAAACCCTAGTAATATTCCAGACTGAAAAGGAATGCAGTATCATCTCTAAATATTTAACCATCAAATACTTTAAGAAAATAAAAACTGGCTTTTAAATTGGTCTTTAATATACCGAGGGAGTGCATGGTAACAAATAACAACTGAACTAATGTAGCAATATCTCTATAACATACCGAAATGTCAAGTGTGACACCGGTCAACAATAAAACTCTACCTCTTGAAATTCAGACATATTTACGACGGCACCTAATTGCTAGTCGTCTTGCTATGATATTGCGACGACAATTTCATGAAAATTAGCATACTTTCGTATTTTTGAAACAACAGTACATAAATTATCTAGTATACGACAGATTTTACGGCGGCCTTGTCAACTGTCGCTGCGAATTTCAAGGGCTGCAACTTTCTGTCATTGCCTATTCAAACTCTGTATAAGGTTTCTGATGGTAACGCTGTTGTATTCTGCCATTTCCCTAGCAAAACAGTATTTGATGAGATTACGAGGTACCATTACGCATTGGCCGATCTTATAAACCAGCATATCACATAGTTCTGCCTATAGACGTTTAGCTGGATAGATTGTAATACAATTCCCACGATTTATTCAAATATTAGAGAAGCAAATTGTTAGGCCACACTATTATTATTATTATTATTAATTATTATTAATAATAATTTGTTATTATTATTTACTGAATTACGAAGCAAGATCTCCAAGTTGCCGGATGGAATAAATATAAAATGTATTACAACTTCTTTTGAATTGAAAGAAAAATAAAAGAAAAAAACTGTAAAGAAAGAAAGAAACCAAGAAAGAAAGAAAGAAATCAGGCTGGTTCCATCTCCAGACATCAAATAAGTTTTTCATGTTTTATTTTGTCCTGTAAATGCCAAGACTTCCAACGTGATTGGTGAAAAACATTAAATAATGAAACAAAATGGATTTAAAAAAGAAAAGAAAAAAGGTCAACAACCCTTTCTACCAATAATAAAAAGACTGATCATACATTTGTAACTGAGACATGTAGTCAAAAGATAAAATATTGCAGTTACATACAACACTTATACAAGAAGTTCTGTTGGATTATATCTAAAGCTTATACCAGGGGCGGATACAGAAATTTGGATGGAAGTCAAAAATATATAAAATATTTTTTAACATTGGAGGGGGTTAAAATTATATACCACCAAATTATAATTGATGGGTGAATGTGGTTGGAACCCCCTAAAAGCACCTGCAACTATTTCTGCATATAAACTCCCCGGAATATGATCACAATAGCTTATTTTCAAACGAAATAAATAATTTACTAAATTATTGTGTGTTTGTGGTGGATTTTTTATTTAAGGGAAGATAAACCGCGTGCTATTACATTCTATAGATTACACAGAGTTGTCTACCATGCTCAATAATTTGTGGTCATACTAAATAGCAAATATTACTGTTCAATTTTTTTTTTTTTAAATAAACAAAAAAGAACTGTAACCTAAATGACATCGTTGAGACCCTATTAACCCGATGCAGACTCTTTATTGCATATTCAATGGCATTTTTTGGAATATGCAATATTTGTCTAAGTGTGATAATATCGATCGTTATAAACCTTTGACCTGCAGCTGTATAAATATTAGTGGATATTCCTGACTTCTAAAAATAGCTTTCAAACCAGTCAGTGATTGGCTGTGTCAGGTGGGACCATGGGAATCACCGCTGAAATGATAGCTAAGAAGTGAACATCAGACAGAACTATCGTCAATGTTTCTGATATGAAAGAGAATTAATGAAAGTGCATAACTGAAACTGAAAGAAAGGTATGGATTAAATGCTAGTGATTAACATTATTATCAAAACTATCTCACTTCCATTGAAAGTTTAATATTTATTTCATATTTGAAAACTATGATCAAGTGAAGTCACTGAAGATGTTTTAAATACAGTCGCTTGCTAAAAGTTTCAACATTTGAAAACGTAAATACAGAAGTTATAAAAACACTGATTGATACAGTGCATTTCAACATTTTTTATTTATTTATTTATTGCATGCATACAAAATAATTACTGTTGGAAAGAAATGTTTAATGATATCCAGAGAGCAATCTGTTTTTCACCATCTATTAGTATTAAAAGAGCAGTCTCATAAATGCACAAGATGTCAGTCCTTCAAATGATATTTGTATTGAAATATGTTGCATTTGAAAGAGAATAACCTCACTTATATGCACTAAACAAATTATTATCAATTAAAGCAATTTACTACTGATAATTCCATAGTGAAATGCTTTAAAATGCATCCAATAAAAATCAGTGTCATTCGCTGTCTTATAATTATTATAATAATATTTGTTGATATAAAGTTATCATCAGTTAAATTCAAACAAAAAATTATTATCAAATAAAGCAATCTTATAATACATTTAAAATGACAACATATCACCATAGTTGCCATAAACTATTCATACTGGGAAAGCATTGCTATATATTTTTCATTATGTATATATTAATGATTGTGTTTACTTTCAGCTTTGAATGCAAACATGCCGTTCAAGTATGTGAATAACATGAAGAGGAATCGTGGTGGACCATACAAAACAGAACCGTGCACAGACCTCACAAGATGGCGTCTCACCAATGTAGAAGGCCGGCAGACGTGGCACTATTTTACAGATGATGAGAAGCCAGATCGCGAGCAGACGCTATTTGAGAAGCATGCTCTAGGATTGGATACCGTACGTCATTTAAATCTCTTTTTACAATCTACATACAAGTACATGTATACAAGCAAGTTAAACAATTTTTTTGTATAAAGTAGGTTAGGTCCCTTTAAATTTAGAAGTTAGTTATGTACATGTATTCAGGAATAGAAAGTAACTCTGGCCCCCTCACTCAATATATTATTGATGCCAGTTACTTAATCAAATATATATGCTATATCAAAGTGTGCATTTTATGGTTGCCCGATTGCCCATGGTGAATCAAAACAGCATCAGGCAAGTCAAAACATTAAGACGTGTTGAATGAAATTTGCACGTATTGTATTATGTATAAAAATGTAAACGACTAATGTCATAGGCCATTCAAAAGTTGTATGAGCAAGTCAAAGTGCATACCCTGCTATGTATTGTTTGAGCAGCCTCCTAACAAAGGTTTGTCTTCTCAGGATAAGCCTCAGATGTTGCACATCTGATATCATTATATGGTCCCATTAATAATGGGGGACTAATAACTTTTTGTGGGGACTAATAATTTGTCTTTGATACTAGTTCCTAAGGCGAGTGCAAATATTTCTTAATTTCTACTACTGGTATTTATATAATTAATAATTATTCAGCTTTCATCTAAAAGAGGAGATTTAATTGTTGAAGTATAAATGTATAAGGTGTTTTGTGTTCTGTAGAGCAGTATGGCTCCACCTCTGAAGGAAGCGAATACAGCGAAAGAATCTGCTTACAGTGGCATGAAGTTTTATTCTAAGCTACAAGTGGAAGATGGACACTGGGCTGGTGATTATGGAGGACCTTTGTTTCTGATGCCAGGTGAACGATGCCTTCTTTTCTTTCTGTCATTCTATTTATTCATGCATGGAGAATTTGTGTATATAATAATAAGCCCCGTTCTTGAATACAAATTTTACTCATTTTGGAGAACAAAGGTGTTATCCAAATTAAAAGTTTAAAAAATAAAAAGTGACATTTTTGTTAAAAAACTGTAATCAGATCCATTCAGTGTATCTAAGGGATATAAACCAATACTTGCCTCTCCTCTCTAGGAAATCGCTGAGAATGAATAAAATACAAACTTATTTATTATTGATGTACAGGCAGCCTACATGTATGTCCCATGAACATTTTTTTTGCAAAAGTTTTGTCTTCTCGGAATGGGCCACAATTGTTACATACACTTGTATCTTTTACAATTGTTACATACACTTGTATCTTTCACAATTGTTACAACTTACATACACTTGTATCTTTTACAATTGTTACATACACTTGTATCTTTCACAATTGTTACATACACTTGTACATGTATCTTTCACAATTGTTACAACTTAGATACACTTGTATCTTTTGCAATTGTTATATACACTTGTATCTTTCACAAATGTTACATACACTTGTATCTTTCACTATTGTTACATACACTTGTATCTTTCAGCTGCATGGTTCCATTTAATAAAAAGGAGGTAGACTACTGATTTTTCATGATGACTAGTAACCTTTCTAGGATACTAGTCCCCCAGGCGAGCAGAATTGTTTCTGAATTTCTACCCCAGTATGTCTCACTATATCTATCATAATATAATATTCCCATCAAAAGGAGTTCAGAATGTTTTATAGAATTAACAAATCTAATGACACCATGCATGCTATATGTGTGCTTATTTTCCATGTTATTTTTGTTCTGAAAAGGAGATTACATAAAGAAAAAATACTTCAAACATTTTATTTGAAGTTAAACTCATTGTCTTTAAAAAGTTATTTGTTTTAGCCCTAAAGTGCCAAATAAATATTGAAAGTTGAAATAATTTTGTGTTCATTTTAATGACACTGCACATTTTAACATGACACAAAAACATGACAAGACTTAGAATTTTGTATAGTGTGTCATTTAGCTAAATATGTTGACAATGAAGGTTTAATATGCGTGTGTATTGTTAAAATATTTGTTTCAGGTTTAGTGATTACGTGCTACATAACAGAAACTCAGTTTACGAAGGCACAACGGCTGGAGATGGTGCGATATTTACGTTCCGTACAGTGTCCAGATGGAGGGTGGGGACTGTAAGTTGTGTGTTTTTAAACTTAGGTGTACAGTCTTGGTCTAAAATGAACCTATATAGCAATCAGTTTTAATCAAAATTTAGTTTTTAAAAATGTATTTTTGAGGCTAGAACATAATGCGTTTTTGTTTAAGGAGTTTTGATAGCAAATTTTAGGGACTGAATTTTATGATACCATTGAATTTGCCGTCATATGCAATAAAACACTAAGTCTTATATTTGTTGGAACAGGACCCTTAAACTACAAATTTAACCCTTGTAATTTATTTAGTGTTATGGTCTGGAGAGTGCAGTAAAACACTGGGTTTATTATTTGTATAATAACCGGCCTTTATGGTAATGTTTTGTTATGATTATTTCAGACACATCGAGGGACCTCCAACAGTATTTGGCAGTGCTCTCAATTATGTTGTTATGCGTCTTCTTGGTGTTCCAGCTGATGACCCTGACCTTGTGAAAACCTGCACCTTGCTTCATCGTCTTGGTATGTTAACCTGGCTGTATTAATGAGAGATTATTATTTTTAATCTTTACTAGGGCCCATTATTCTTTGTTTGTTTGATATTACATTCCACCCTGAATAATTTATACACAGACCATATTCCTATCCATATTCCAGACAGTGGTCCATGACTAGTGTAACAAAGTTCATGGTATGTGTTGCCTGTAGGAAGGTATATATAAAAGACTATTTGATGGTAAACAGAAAGAGTAGCCTGTGTGGTGGTAGAGTGAATCTTCTGTCACAAATTCTGTGAGTTTGACAGCTGATTACCCCAAATATTGGAGTGTCATTACATTTTATTTTATTTGTTTTGTCATAGGATTGAACACCCTCCGTGCACTCATTCTCTGATTAGGTTTTTCCCTGTCCCTGCCAGAACTATATGACTGGTATATCAAAGGTCGTGCTATATGCTTTTCTGTCTGTGGGAAAGTGCATATAAAAGATCCCTTACTGTTAATGGAAAATTTCAGTGGTTTTCTTGTGATGCTACATGTTAACAATTACCAAATGTTTGACATCCAGTAGTGATGATTAATAAATCAATGTGCTTTAGTGGTGTTGTTAAACAACAAAACAGAAAAACTAAAATGTTCTTTTTTTCCATAACTTAAATATTGTGAAAAGTTGTATTCAGCTTTGCAACCCGTAAAATTGCCCGTGGCAATTGGCACTGCTGTGAAGATGACTTAATTTTTTTCTTCCTAAATGTTTTTTTTTATTATTATTAAAAATAAAGTTTGAAATTGCTGTAGAAAATGCTGTGGACACTATTTCTCCACAGCTTTTATTTTGCCATGGACATTTTTTTTAATTGCAGGAGTTTGCTTTGTGTGTAGACATGAAAAGTGCCATTGCCCCCAACAACTGATGTTTACTTTCATGCTGGTGGGGGTGGGGATGTCGTTAAATAAATTAATTAAAAGTATCACGATGATACGTTTTAAGGCAAGTGTTGCATGTATTATTTTTATAACAGAGATTGAATCAATAAATGATTTCAAGTGGAACCTGTGCCATTTCTTGAATGTTGAATGTATTATTTTTATAACAGAGATTGAATCAATAAATGATTTCAGGTGGAGCCAGTGCCATTTCTTGAATGTTGAATGTATTATTTTTATAACAGAGATTGAATCAATAAATGATTTCAAATGGAACCTGTGCCATTTCTTGAATTTTGAATGTATTATTTTTATAACAGAGATTGAATCAATAAATGATTTCAAATGGAACCTGTGCCATTTCTTGAATGTTAATGTATTATTTTTATAACAGAGATTGAATCAATAAATGATTTCATGTGGAACCTGTGCCATTTCTTGAATGTTGAATGTATTATTTTTACAACAGAGATTGAATCAATAAATGATTTCAGGTGGAGCCTGTGCCATTTCTTCGTGGGGAAAGTTTTGGTTAGCTGTTCTGAACTTGTACAGCTGGGACGGCATGCATTCACTGATTCCAGAAATATGGTAAGATAGTTTATAATGAATCGGAATAGAAAAGCAATAAAATATATGAATGGGTACCCTGTACTTTAGGAAGCCCAGGTAAAAAACAGACTTTTGGGATGAATTACAGAGATTGCGTTGTCATTTTCATGTTTAAAAAAAAGGTAAAGAGGTAAAATTACATTTTTGATTGTTACAGAAATGCAAGCTGTCCAAAATGTCTACACAATCTAGGCTGTGTTTACAGTGACTCTGAATAGGGCCATTTGTCTGGTATTTTTGATATTTGAGATCTTATGTTTGGTATTTTCAGGATATCACCAAAATGGCTGCCAATGCACCCATCTAAAATATGGTGTCACTGTCGACAGGTAGCTTTACCAATGGCATTCTGTTATGGCAAGCGAATCAGTTATCCAGAAAATAAACTCATTCTCTCACTCAGAAAGGTTTGTTCTTTCATTTTTATTTTTTCACAAACCTTTTAGTTTTTAAATATAAAAAAGAGGTTTTCCCACTTTTAAAGGTTTCACATAAGTAATCGAAACAGACAGCATAGTTTATAACTTACAAATATATTTAAACAGGAATAATGTTCTCATAAATTTGTATATATTGGAAATCATATAATGTGGTGCCTCTAATAAAAAAAAGACTTATGTTTGAGATGTAGTTAAAAGTTGCAAACATTACAAAAATTTTATTTAGAAAAAGTAAGTCTTAAAATATATTAGAATACATTCTCATTTTCCTGAATAATTGACATAACTGAACAATTAGTAACCTAGGTAAAATTGAGGAGTACCGATTTACAGTTATTTCATATTTTGAAATATTGTTCTCAAGAATAATGATGGTAAACATTTATCGACCAGATTCCATATTGTAATCGTCAATAATAGGCCATGGTGGGACAGTGGTTAACCTATCGGGATTTGCTGCTGATAGATCCTGTGATTAAATCTCGGTTGAGGCATGGGATTAAATCTCGATTGAGGCATGGGATTTTTAATCTCAGTATAGGCTGCAATTCTGAGTAAGAGCTTCTCAAGGCTCAATAGGTAAATGTATACCATTTACGCCGATCATTGGTCCAGAACTGGTTTATCAAAGGCCATGGTATATGCTATCCTGTCTGTGGGATAGTGCATATAAAAGATACCTTGCTGCTTATCAATAAGAGTAGCCACATTAGTGTGGCAGTAATGGGTTTCGTCATATTTGTTACGTAAAGTGTCCAGTTATATTTTTAGTGTTTTGAATTATTTATCATCATGAGAAAACCAAAACATTTTCTACTCATTATTACTTATATGCATACTTCATTTTTCTTTATATTTCATCATTTAATGTTAAATATATTTGTATTCAGGAAATATATGTTGAGGACTATGACATGATAAATTGGCCGGCACAGAAAAACAATGTATCATCAGCTGACCTGTACACTCCACACAGCTGGTTGCTTGATACAGCTTTTTGTGAGTTTATAATTCAGTCATTTTTTATCACGCTTCCTCATCTCCATCCTCCAACTTCCAGGAAGTCCCTGGTTCCATTCCCCCACTCCCAGGAAGCAATTGTCGCCCATTGTATTAGGGTGGGATCCTCAAACCAGAAATAGGTGAGCTCTGTGAAGTACACAGAAGTCAGCCTTACATTTAGGACAGACGAGCCTTTGTGACCACTAATAGCACTTTCACTGGTTCAACATTCTCCTCGTGTTTAATATGAAGTGCATAAACTGATCTAGGTAGTGTCTGCTAGCTATTTGTGAGCACTACATAGCACTTTCACTGGTTCCAGAAATTCTCCTTGGGTTTAAAATGAAGTATAAACTGATCTAGTTAGTGTCTGCTAGCTATTTGTGAGCACTACATAGCACTGTCACTGGTTCCAGACATTCTCCT
>JAULBS010026197.1:0-10494 GCA_032355785.1 Symmetromphalus regularis
CGCTTCATTGGGTGGCTCTGAACATTACGACCAATAAGCTTGGCCAAACTAAATATGACATCATTATAATTTGTAAAAGTGCAAATGACGTCATTTAATCTAGGAAAAGTATATTATAGGATAGCATTTCTCTAAACTGTCATGCAATTAGAAAGTTTAAAGAGTAGAACAATTAAAATTGTAAGGGGTAATTATTATTATAATTATTATAATAAATGGTAATGAGTTTGATTTATTACCATTATAAATACAATATCAAACTCGTTACCATTTATTATCAAATTTATGTTGCTCATGAAATAATTTGATAATAAATGGCAACTAGTTTTATATCCTAAATACATATATATAATTATATATATTTTTAAAAATATTTAATGATTTTTGTTTGGGCAAATGACAGGATTATTTCTGTAAACATGACACACAAGATTCTTGCATAGACCTGAGTCATATGACATACTGCCTCTCGTATTTTCTTTTCTATTGTTTTAAAATACCATCATTTTTTAAGGGTCATTCCCAACTTTTATATGAGTAAGAAGAGTAATGATAACAAACCAACTAACCTGTGTACTTTTCACAGTGGTCTCCAGTGAACCGTGTCCGACACGCACAGCTCATGCTAGCTGTAGGTTCCGTTTCACTCCACAAACACGTTCCACCATTTTGACAGAAGTTAGGTGACATTTGACATGGCGCTGTGAATAAAACATACAATTATATACTCATTTTAATGTCATTAAGCCACGTTACTAGACAATATAACATGTTTATGGGTATTATGGCCTTTTTAAACCATTAAAATCACACATTACGTAAAATGTGTTGCTTGTATTATCCGTTTCATTACATCCAGTGCATTACTGGTCGTGCTGATGTTTGTAATAGCTCAAATTATTTTGTACATGGACAAGATAAAAGCACCTGCCTCGAAACTAAAAATACTACTAGTATTTTTAGTGACTTGTAAAATGTATATTTAACTATGCATGACAAAAATTAAAAATTAATTTAAAGTAATATTTAAGTTGTAGAAAGTCTTTCAGAGATGCAGAAGATTATGGAATTAATTCATCAGTGGACCTATTGAGTATTCAACAGATCAGAATGATAAACTTAAAAGAGCTTTGCGCTTAGAGTCTAAAAAGGCAATACCATCCATCTTGATTTAATGAATTTATAACACAATAATATGATTTTACCTATTCACATCTACAATACTAAAATGTAATACATAAATTATGGGTAATACAAAATAACCAACAGATTTTTTCAGTAAGAGCCAGTACTTACAGAGACAGTCCTCTAGTGAAGTGGAACCTGTTTTATTTGTGTGTTTGTAATTGGGACAGTCCTTACAGGTGCCTTTGCCATTTTCGTCATTGTACTGATCTTGAGGACACTCTACACATGTGTTGAATCCTTCTTTCATACCCACTGGACAGCTGACTGAGAATAAAAGTTCACGAATGTATGTAAATCAATATAAAACATTTTTTAACCCTATGAACTCAATAAGCCGGTTTACTGGCTTGATGTCATGACATGTATATCCGAGAAGCCGCTTTTCCAACTTCCACGTGGTCTTGCTTATAAACAAACTTTGGGAAAGGTTCTTTCTAACCAATCAGAAATCATCTAATAGCGTGGCTAGTAGTATAAGTTACAAAAATTTATGTCAATTTAGAAAAGAATTTTCGTCTTTTTCCTCTTGTTTTTCTCAAAAAATTAACAGGGGACACGTTAGCGCCGAAAAAGCGCTGCCAATGATTTTGTCGGACAATGAGTGTGAGTTGAATAACAATACATATGGAAATAAATATGACTTTGAAATTGAAACAGACGATGAAAGAGGTGATCAGCCAACTGCAGGCAATAGCAGTTATTCTGATATAGGAAATTAATTATTTGGGAATTTTGAACGTGAGGTAGTTTGTGGGCATGGGAGACCAGGGTGGGGGTGATTTTTATTTCTTTTGCTTAGGGTTCAGAGGGTTAATCATGGTGTCATGGTTTATGATTGTTAACTGTAAAAATATTAATGATGCATGTTTAAATTGAAGTAGGACTATTACTGAATGGAAAGTGTATAGTATTAAAGTTTAGGTAAAATGTGCTCGAGTCAGTACATCACTAATTTTATTTATGTGTAAATACTAACTGCTCACATATCTCAGGGTTCCCACGGTCATTAAAAACTTGGAAAAGTTTTGAAATTTGCTAAATACTTCTCAAGGGCCTTGAAAACTGTTGAAATTTTGGTTAAAACTGAAAAGTCATGGAAAAGTTTTAAAATTTCTGCATCAGCCAAGATTATGAGTGATCACTTCTTGTGATACATTATGTCCCTGAAAACCATGTTTTTCACCATTGAAAGTCTGTTTTTTAGTTTTTCGAAATCTCAATTTTAGCTCATGGGAGCATGATACATCAATACATTTTTACTGATTTGTGTGTGAAAAGGTCATTAAATGTTTTGAAAGGTCATGGAAAAGTCACGGAAAAGTTTTGAAATTTGATTCTTGGAAATCTGCACGAAGTCTGATATCAGAAGACACTACATATACTTACAAATACAGTCAAATACTGTGACAGCTCCTGTGGATTGTGTGTACCTATACTTGGGACAAGGCTTGCATGTGTTTGACCCAGTGGTATCCTGGTAGTAGTTGGCAGGACACTTGACACAAAGTCCATGCTCTTCTTTATGTCCAGCAGGACATCTCACTGAATAACAAAATACATCATGTAAAAAATCAGCATGGTTAGTGATTTCAACAAAAACATTATTTTCACAGACCAGATGATATGCTAGGACTGGGTCCCAAACATAAGTAATATGACTAAATCAAAACAAAAAATGAAAAGGTTATGTTACATAGGTGATGTAATTCTGTGACTTGATTTGACAAAGGATTTTAAAAAAATATCTGTTATCATTCAATACTATAAAAATTAAATGTGAAATACCCCATCATAAATATTGTTTATACAGAGAATATTAAATGAACTAGTGAAAGACAAAGTAAATTATTTCAGGAAGGACATAAATTTGATAATGAATGGTAATAGGTTTGATATTCTATTTATTAAAACCAGACAATTTTAATCATTCCACTTAAGAGTTTAGAGAAATGCTAGCCTATAATGTTACAGATGACATTACGTTGTACTTTCGCTAGTTGTAGTGTCGGCATTTGCACAGTCATGCTGATGTCATATTTAGTCATGACAGCTTATTGGTCGTAACAGCTAGAATAAACCAATCAAATACCATGTTAAACCAATGCTGATATGTTTGTCAGTGGGAAAATAACAAATATGTGCTGGGTTACAAATGATTGTGAGGTTAATAAAGTGTTATACTCACCGATACACTGAGTGCGTGATGTAGCACCAGTAACAGTCATGGAAGAGTACTTTGGACACACCTTACATGACTTGGAATTAGTCTCGTCCTGATACTGGCCAGCAGGACATGGTACACACGTTCCACCAGACTCCATCATCCCGACTGGACAGAACACTATACACAGACAAAGACCATTTACATGACAACCTACACATTATATACAATCACTTCCTGGTAGTGGGGGATAGAGACGGGGGGCTTTCTGGAAGTGGACGTAGCTGGTGGGTTGTGTGGAGGAATGCCCCCAATTGTTTTTGGAAAATTCAAGGTTTTTGAAATGGCTTTTCTGGTTAAAACCTTCCAACTATAATAGACCCCCTGTGAACTTTGGCATATTTGCACCAAGACCACATGGCTAAGTGTCACATTGATATCATAAAGAGAAATACCGGAAAAATTATTATTTAATCGTTTTAATTTAAATTTTTCAAAGCAAAAAGTAGGTGGGAATAATTATATAGGCATCCCCCTGTCTAAAAAATGGAGGATTTGTACCTCCATCCATCCAGGGATTTACACTCATGTGCAAGCACATACCTCAAATACTTTTATATGTTACACTTCTGGGACATTCCTCGACAAAATGGACACAGACTCAAAATTTGAATATGAATTATTTTATAAAAATATTTTTTTATTTTGTGGTTTGTGTGCACCTTGGATGTTTTCTTTGTTTTAAATACAGATTGACATTAAAACATGCTGTTTTGCATTAAAATAAATTATAACCAATTATTTTGATAACCATATGTTTATTAATTATCCAATTTCAAAACTCTCGTCAGCTAAGGGTACCTTTATATGATAATCACATACAACATACTGACATTTTTACCGTAGGCCACAATGAGGATACAGTGTTACGTTCTTTTCTGTAACACGAGTAACCAATATTTGCAGTTTTAAAGCATGAAAACTAATTAATATCTTTTCTTTTTCTCTTTTCCATCACATACACTGGTTATTCAGTTACAAAAATTTAGTAAAGATAAACAATTTAAGTATTAAAACTACATCAGATCGAAAGAAACAGACATTTTAAATTCAGTTCTTTCATGATTGAGAACATGAAGTTTGATGGTACTTCCAAGTATAAATATCAATTTCACTCTTGTTATTTACACAGTGGATAAGATTAACATTCAACATACACCTTCAGCTTTCCAAGTAATTTTCCCATTATGCTGAGCAATTTAATGAGTGTACTGCTTTTGTTTCAGCCCAATTTTCCTTGTTTCCACCGACATATTCCACTACTTTTATATAACAGTACTGTGACTTTCTATATCCTAGCTGGCCTTAGTAGCTGCGGGGCCCAATTAGAAACATTTTTAGCCTGGCTCCCAAGTTCACAGTCTAGTCCTGTTTTAGTGAAACGATTTAGTAAAAATGTTACGTTTGTTTTTGGTTAGAAAAATAAATACATTCAAAATGTAAGTGAACAGCATTGTTGGAAACAAATGATCTTTTCTGAATTTCTAAAAACTGCCTTTTATTATTAAAAAGTTATCTTTCTTGCTGATTACTCTAGTGTGCAATTGGTCCAATTGGCTTAATCCCAGTCCTGTGGCCAACTACCTTTGTTATGTGCAAAAGATTAATTCTTATAATCTTTATTAATAGTATCAATACTTACAAAAGCATGACGATAAGGATTTGGTTCCAGTTGTACTTGTTGTTCGGTATTTAGGACATGCCTTGCAGACAGTTGTACCAATCTCATCTTGGAACTGACCTTTTGGACATTCAACACAAACACCACGTTGACCCATTGTACCAGCCAGACACATCGCTGCAATAAGGTTACATACACAAAATAAAAAGAGAAAATTGTATATGATCATAGATCATGTTTGTAGATAAAAACCAAAAAAAATCTTGGGTAGAGCAGATCATTGCAGTATATAGAAACAAATTGCTAATTTATTTTACTTCTGAAATAGAGACAAACATTATGAAATTTGGATGGCCTCAAATACGATTTTAAATTATCTTGAGGCAAGTAGTTTTGTGTATTGTTACCAACAAGATGACAGGTACATTGTATAGTTCAAATCAAATCAACCTTCATTTTATCAAACCAGTAGAAAAAATCCTTACTTCGAGAATTGTTTTAGAGAAAATGGTTTTCTTGAGGAAACTCTTTTTAGAGAAAACAGGTTTCTTACGAAAACTCTTTTCAAAGGTAAATATCAACTTAAAATGTCTCTTTTCTCTCTTAACTTAGAGGGAGTGAGTACATGTAGGTCAGCACATAGATATAGGGTCATTCAAAATAATTTTTATATGAACAAAAACGTTCTCCCTTTCAAAGATTAACTCACGGAAGCACAAATCTATTGAAGTGGATCCAGTAGAGTTGGTAGTTCTGTATTCTGGACAGGACTTGCACGTCGTTGAACCAACTTCATCTTGGTACTGTGCTATTGGACACAGAATACAAGCATCGCCTTCTTCTGTCATACCTTTTGGACAATTCCCTGAATGTCATGAAGTAATAAAAATATACATATAAATTATGCAATACTGAAACATGTCCGAGAATTGGTAAACAAAAAGCATTTTTAAAAATAGATTTACCTCAAGAAAATCCACATAATCTTTGGCCTACTTGTAAAAACAATTTAAAATGCAATATAATATAACCAGTTTTCATCCATTTTTGACATGTTTCATATTTTTTAAATTTAATTTTTTTTCTAAAATGTTCCCAAATTGGCCAAGTCACTTATTAAAAGTTCTGACCTATTAAATGGACTGCCGTCTGCAAAATTTATTATAATATTAATAAATAATGTATCTTTGTAATGTCTTTAATTTTTAAATGTCTTTTTAATGTAAGTCCAACTATTAGAGTAACTACTTTAATTATATGCTGCACACCACACAGTCACTAATGATAACATTAAGAAACTAAATGTATTTAAGATATATTTCTTAAATGTATTTATATGTATAATTTCAACTGCTAAAGCATCCACTATAATTATAAGCTGCACCCTATGTCCCCATATCCATCCCCTTTAGTGGACCCATTTTGGCTGTTTCTCGTTCCACCTATTGTTCCACAACTCTTGGTGCTAATCAGAAAGAGTAGCCTATTTGACTGTTGCGGGTTTCCTGTGAAGACAATGAGTTGTAAACACTGTATGATATCTAATAACCATTGAATAAACAATGATCTGGGATGTCATTTAACAAAACAAAAAAAATTCCTGTTATCACTGATATGTCACTCTTTTCAGACAAAAGGAAAAAGGTTATTAAGTATACTGTGTAAAAAAAATAATACATCATTAACTTTGTTTAAATAGGTTTAGTTAAAATCAACTTACAGAGACACTGATTCAAGGATTTAGCTCCAGTAACTTTTGTTGTTTTGTATGTGGGACAAGTTTTGCAGACCTTGGAATCAATTTGATCTTGATACTGGCCTTCTGGACAAGGTACACATGTTCCTGATGTTTCCTTGGTACCAACTGGGCACTGCACTGTTTTCATATAATATGAGTACATGTTATATGTTAATATTTTCATCTCAGCAGATATATTTATACAAACTCAGTGGTATATACATATGTACATATACTACAATAAAAATGTATTTATGGAAATACAAAATACAGTAAAGACATTATCATTCCCTTATCAAGTGAATTTTATAGGAATTTGAACAGAAAAAGGGGATTTATGTATGACCGACTTGACTACATCACAATCTGCATGTTATAAGTATGTTTATGTGGTTTAATAATCCATTCCTTTATTATGGTAACATTTTAAAGTTTCAATATTATAGAAAATATTATGTACACAATCGTGAAAATGAATTAAGTGTGAACTTACAAATACACTGGTTTTGTGACGTGCTACCAGTCTGTTTAGTTATTTCGTTAACTCCACATTGTTTACACACAGACTTTCCTGTTTCATCCTGGTACTGATTAATGGGACATAGTACACATGTACCAGATTCTTTTTTTCTACCAGCTGGGCAGTGTACTGCAAGAAAAACAGGTAATGGCATTTATTAAAACAGTATGAAAAATGAACAATCCTACATTTTTAGAAATAGGGTACATTATGCCATCTTAATTGAATAATACAAAACATTTGTTTTGTGAATAATTGTTATAATTGTTTGAGTAATTGTTTGTACCTCATTATTCACAAATCATTTAGTGAATTATTATATTTGTATATGCATGGGTCGAAAAGTGTGACAGAAGCACAGAATGAATGAGAGAGAGAGGAAGATGAAGAGAGGGAGGGAGAAAAGATGAATGGATAGACAGACAGACCGACCATTCTCAAGAACTATAAATAGTACAATATCATATTCATAAGAGAAACAAATGTAATTTGACAATATTTATTCCCAAGATATGATCCTATATTGATGATGAAAAAACATGTAAACACCTCATGATAGGACACGTGCAGTCCCACAACTCAACCACGTTATGTTTTTTGTATACCTTAAGTTGTCCAGGACAGAAATCAACATTTTGGGATCCACTAACCGTATATTACCACTACCAATATAGCAATATCAGAGGGTACCCTCAAAAAGGTTATGTTTTCGTCGATACATTTTATTGTACATCTATATCTACAATGTATTAGAAAACAATGATACTACAAGTACATCCAAACACTACACTTACTAAAGCATTGAGCTGATGAGACAGATCCTTCAGAATTTGTTGTTTTAAACTGATCACATGGTTTACATGTACTAGACCCAGCTTCATCTTGGTACTGCCCAACTGGACATTTTACACAGGTTCCTGACTCCAGTTTCCTGCCTACTGGACACCAGACTGTTTGAGAAAACAATAACACATGAATGTTTGAAGTTTAAAACATACATGTAGGTCTACAATTTTGAACATGATTACAGTGTTGTTATTTGGATAACATATTCTGACCATTAATTAATAAATATCTCATAATTATGCTGACAATGGAATGTAATGATAGATATTTTCATTACAATTTAAAAAACCAATATATTTTTGCATGTTGTTTTGATTTTGTTTATTTGTGGGCAGGGTAGAGATTGTAGAGGAAAGTCAAAAACTGTGAGTGCAGTAAGTGCAAAGCCATGCAAAGGTCATTTTCAAATAATGACTCTTTTAATGCAATTTCAGCTTGTTTTAGGTTTATCAGACTAAATTTTGTTTTAACTAGAATTAATTTTTAAAATCTGCTTTGAGAGAATGGGGAGGGCGTTCAACTATTAACATTCCCCTGTACATACACCAGGGAAGAGATATAAGTAATATCAGTAAATATATTTTTAATATTAATAACCTCAAATTTTACTTGGTTTTGAACATGATAATAAATTTATCTTTCAGATTACAAATGAATTTTATGTCTTATTTATACAGATGATCATAGATTACATTAACTCACAGAAACACTGGTTACTTGATGTTGCTCCTGTCACATTGGTTGTTTTGAATTCCGGACATTTCTTGCATGTCGACTGGCTGAGTTTGTCCTGATATTGACCAATAGGACACTTAGAACATGTTCCAGATTCTTCCTTGGTACCAAATGGACATTGTACTGTAAATAAGTTTCACAGAAGTTGTTGTATTGACAAAATATTGTTTCATATGTCTATCTAAAATAATAAATATGTATTTAAAAAAACTGCTTAATTATGACACTATGGCTACTCTCTGTTTTTATAAACAGCAAGATATTTTTTATACTCTTTCCAACAGACATGAAAGGACAAATAATGGGTATTTAAAGTAGGTTCAGATCCCACATTACACACACTGTTTTATTCACAACAGTTCTAGAGTTCAAATAGTGTAAGTTGTGTACACCAGTTCAAACTGCTTGTATTTTCTTTTACTTATTGGTTTGGATTCAAAAGAACTATGTGTTTTGAACTTAAATACTATTTATACACAATAATTGGCATTTTCCTATCTGTATAAAGTGTATTAATGGCGAGGAATAGAGGTTTTATTAAAAATAAATTAATAATTAAAATGATTAAATTAAGCTTCAATATTTTAAGGGTATGAAAGGAAAGGATTGTCTATTTAACAGCACCCCAGCATATTGATTATTCAGCAGCTATTAGGTGTCTGACATATAATGTCTTGTAACTCATGGTATTTAGAGGAAACCTACTACTTCCACATAGGCTACTCTTTCTGATTAATAACAAGGAACCGTTTATGTGCACGTTCCCACAGACAGCACAAACCACAATCTTTGATAAACCAGTTGTGGACCACTGGTCAGTGCAAACAATATACACCTACCCTTT
Source organism: Symmetromphalus regularis (assembly GCA_032355785.1). Classification (NCBI taxonomy): domain Eukaryota; kingdom Metazoa; phylum Mollusca; class Gastropoda; order Neomphalida; family Neomphalidae; genus Symmetromphalus; species Symmetromphalus regularis. The sequence goes on from JAULBS010026197.1 coordinate 9,714, forward strand.
GAGACATAAGCACTTATTCAGGTTTGGAGTAAATATTGAGATTCAAATTCCCATTCCTTGACTGAGATTTTATCTTGGTACCTATCAGCGATGAGTCAGACAGCTTATCCACCGTGCCACTGGAGCCAATTTCAAATGTATCAATGGGATGAGGTGGGGTGGGGGTAGCTCTGAAGATATATACACTTGGTATGAATAGGAGCCAGTTTCAATTGTATGAATACTATGAGTAGGGGTGGGGGTAGCTCTGAAGATATATACACTTGGTATGAATAGGAGCCTGTTTCTAGTGTATGAATGCTATAAGTAGGGTGGAGGTTAGCTCTGAAGATATATACACTTGGTATGAATAGGAGCCAGTTTCAAGTGTATGAATGCGATGAGTAGAGTGGGGGTAGCTCTGAAGATATATACACTTGGTATGAATAGGAGCCAGTTTCAATTGTATGAATGCTATGAGTAGGGGTGGGGGTAGCTCTGAAGATTTATACACTTGGTATGAATAGGAGCCAGTTTCTAGTGTATGAATGCGATGAGTAGGGGTGGGGGTAGCTCTGAAGATATATACACTTGGTATGAATAGGAGCCAGTTTCTAGTGTATGAATGCTATGAGTAGGGGTGGGGGTAGCTCTGAAGATATATACACTTGGTATGAATAGGAGCCAGTTTTTAGTGTATGAATGCTATAAGTAGGGTGAAGGTGAGCTCTGAAGATATATACACTTGGTATGAATAGGAGCCAGTTTCAAGTGTATGAATGCGATGAGTAGAGTGGGGGTA
>JAULBS010026208.1:0-10493 GCA_032355785.1 Symmetromphalus regularis
GGGGCATGTTTTCATAGTAGGAATATATATGTCTGTTGTAACAGTCAGAATAACACCCAGCTTGTTTTTACTTACTTCAGGGGGCATGTTTTCATAGTAGGAATATATATGTCTGTTGTAACAGTTTGAATAACACCCAGCTTGTATTTACTTACTTTAGGTGGCATGTTTTCATAGTAGGAATATATATGTCTGTTGTAACAGTCAGAATTACACCCAGCTTGTTTTTACTTACTTTAGGGGGCATGTTTTCATAGTAGGAATATATATGTCTGTTGTAACAGTCAGAATAACACCCAGCTTGTTTTTACTTACTTTAGGGTGCATGTTTTCATAGTAGGAATATATATGTCTGTTGTAACAGTGAAATGGATATTTTATGATAACCAAGCACATAGTTAATTAGTGAAAATTATGTCAACAGAAGAAACATTTCTTTGAACTTTGTAAGTGTATAATAAATATGATATACAAAAAAATTCATACCTTTTCGTGTTTTTCAGAAGTCGTCTCCCTTTACTATTTTGCCATATTTATACAGTAACTACATGTATATACTTTCTTTGCTGTAACAGTTTAACTTCCAAACAGTTTAACTTCCAACCAGTTTACTACTTACAACAAACAATAGAACAGTGATATCAATCAAACATTGCAAATTAAATATGCATTTCTTATGCTGTTCAGTATACAAACATTTTCATTTTTCAGGTCATCTGCTATTTCGGCCATGTTTATACAGTAACTATATATTTTCTATGCTATAACAGTAACTTCCTTTAAATTCAATTTGCATTTCTTTTGCTATTTAGTATACAAAAAAGTATGCCATTTTAATTTTTCAGAAATCGTCTCCCTTTACTATTTCGCCATGTTTGTACAGTAACTATGTACATGTACTTTCTCTGCTATGACAGTTAATTTAACTTTCTTTAAATTAAATTTGCATTTCTTTTGCTGTTCAGTATACAAAAATGTTTACCCTTTTGTTTTTCAGAAGTCATCTCCATTTACTATTTTTGGCCATGTTTACACAATAACTATGTATTTTCTAACTTCTTTTACATTAAACTTGTGGGTTTTTTGATGTTCAGTATACAAAAATGTATACCTTTTTGATTTTGGCTGTTCAGTACAAAAAAATGAATACAGTTTTTTTTCTTTTTCAGAAGTCGTCCCCCTTTACTATTTCAGCCATGTTTATACAGTAACTATGTACTTTCTCTGCAATAACAGTTAGTTTAACTTTCAACCTGTTTTCTACTTACAACAAACAATAGAATAGTGATATCTCTTCACTTTGTGGGTGATCCGGAACGTAATCTGCTCCAGAACTGCAAAACATCCATCATGTTTCCTCGGTGATTGTTTTGCATCTTACAAAAAACATCAACAAAGAACATACAGGTAAGGTATACCTCCCTCACAAGGTGGTCAGTGTGTCTGGTTTATCAGTCACCACCGACCTCAATAGCAAACTGTTTCTTCTTTCTTGTTCCAGTAGTAATAGAAGATGTTTTCAATTTTTTCATGTTGCTACAAAAATAAATAGAAAATGGCCGTCTTCCATTTGTAAAAGTGATCAAGTAACTTATTTTAAAAAAATTTAACTTTAAAGACTGACATTTCTACTTCTTTTTTTTTGTGGGGTTGAGGGATTTCTTTTAGATGTGATAGTTTTCTGTCTTAGCACTGCTTAGATGAGGGTATTTCTAGTTGACTGTATTTCCAGTGAGAAGGAAAAAGTTGGTCCACAACTGGTTCATCAAAGGCCATGATATGTGCTGTTCTGTGTATGGGAAAGTGTATATATAAGATCCCTTGCTGCTTATCTGAAAGAGTAGCCTATGTGGCGGCAGTGGGTTTCCTCTAAATACATATGTCAGAATGACCATATGATCGACATCCAATAACCGATGATAAAATATAAATCAATGTGTTCTAGAGGCGTCGTTAAATAAAACAAACTTAACTTTTTTAGTGTGTATCATTATGTAATACTATACACTATATATGTTGCATTATTCAGTTGTATCTCATTTTTACAGAGGAGAGTTTGCAGAAGAAAATTTCCTTTCTCCGTGAGGCAGGAAATAAAGCTCAGAAAGAGAACCGTAACAAGCAAGCACTAGAGCACTACGAGGCAGCTATTGCCATGGTTACTGGAGTGAGTAGCATGAACACTGAGCTGGCTAAACTCCATAGCAACTGTTCCCTTGTTTACTCAAACATGGGGGACACTAAGCGAGCTCTGACTGCTGCTCACAGTGCAGTGATAGCCAATTCAAAATATTTCAAGGTAAGTTCTTGTTTTATAAATATTTTCACAGATGTTTAACATCATTGCTGGGTTTCTGCTTCCCATCAGTCATTTGGTTTATTTGTTGTTTTGTTTTGGGCCATTTCATCGTATTCGTGAAGTGGTATAAAAAAAATTTAAAGGTTTATTCTAAGCAAAATACCAATTGAATGTGTTAGATACATACAATGTACATATATAAATACATATATGTCAACTAATTTGAAAACCAAAATTTGGGTCAAAATTTTTACCTCTTGATTATGCAAATTAAGTTTGTCATATGAAACCATGGAAATAAGTATGTCAGACAGGACACATGTATTTCTTTGTTTTCTCCTGTTGTATTTAATTCCTGATAATTTTTTCTTGTTTCTACCACTTCAAAATGTACAATTATATGTAATAAAATTTGAGTCATTTTTACCCCAAGTGAAAAAGTGTCCTGTCCAACACGCTGACTGAGTGGGAACTTTTGACGACCTACCCTTCCTGGCTACACTTGAGTTAAGAAAACACCATTTCTTTTGAAACCTACCTATGATGCAAAGAAACAAAATTACTTGGCGTAATTTTATGAATACCATGTGGATGGAAGGAACTTTTCACTTTCCCAAAATGACAGAAAAACCTCTTAACTTTTTGTCCTGTCCGAAACGAACTTTTTGGCTTCATTTTGAAAAGGAAATCCAAACAACCGTGTTTATACTTTCTGTGGCACCTGACATAGTAAAACAAATCAAATATAGTAACAAATTTATTTATTTACATTCATATTAAATTCTAATAAATATTACATAATTTTATAGCAGACTGAAGAAATAAATAAATTATTGATAACTTTTTTTTGCGTGGCCCAGTAACACGTTAATTTTAAACCACTGGCTCCTTTGATAGTGTTAAGGGCCATCTCAAAAATGCGACACATAGCATTTGTTTGGGTTAGGGAGCAAATGCTATTTTCATTTAAATCTGGAAAAAAACAATACAAACAAAAAACAACTAATCAATGCCAGGATTATAAAATAAATAATTTGTTTTTCTTTTTCTTTTTTTAATCTGCTCATCTGAGTTTATAGACCCCATTGATTAGGCCTTTGCTATAGGCCTAGTTCTAGACTATCAATTTATGTTACAAAGTTCTTTGGTAATTCTACAGAATTTTATAAAGTGTATGTAGAAACAGTGGTTCTGTCTGAAGTTGAACAGGATCTAGCTCAAATAGTAGCGTGTCTGCCTGTGAACTGGTCGGTCACGGGATCGATCCTTCTCAGTGGACCCATTTGCAGTTTGGGCTATTTTCCGTTTCAACCAATGGTCCACAACTGGTTTATCAAAGGCCGTGGTATATTCTGTCCTGTCTATGAGACAGTGCATATAAAAGACCCCTTGCTGCTTATCAGAAGGAGTAGCCTATGTGGCAGCAGCGGGTTTCCTCTAATGACATATGTTAGAATGACCATATGTATGACGTCCAATAGCTGATGATCAGATAAAAATCAATGTGCTCTGGAGGCGTCGTTAAATAAAACAAACTTTTCTGTCTGAAGTTATGCAAAATATATATTAGATTTTATTTTGTATATTGTTTTGGTACAGGGATATTGGAGACTTGGACAGGTGTATAAATCTTTTGGGCACTTTGCTGAATCTTTTGACGTGTTCTTGTCTGGACTGACTAAAGCGGTTCATCCCGATGATGAATCTAAGACTTCTTTTCTGCTAGAGATTGCCCGGCTGTTGCCACCTCTTGAAAATTCAGGTATTGTTTGTTTAAAAATATTTTTTTGTTCTTTTTTTTCAGTTAAGTTTCATTGTTATATATATATTTCAGGATCTGTATTATAAATAAAGTTGATCATTTAAATTAATATTTCTTAAAATCCTTGATAATTTAAATTAATATTTTAATAAAAATGATTATTTTAATATTTTTTGAGGACCTTTGATCAGTCAAATTAACGCTTCTCAATAATTTGAATTTATATTTCTGTGTAAACCTGACAATTAAACTTTTTTTCTCAATAAACTTAATAATTTAAATTTATATTTCAGAACAAACTTTATGATTTAAATATATAGTTTGGAATAAACATGATAATTCAAATTTATATTTGTGAACAAACTTGATTATTTAAATATATAGTTTGGAATAAACATGATAATTTAAATTAAGTTTATATTTGTGAACAAACTTGATTATTTAAATATATAGTTTGGAATAAACATAATAATTTAAATTTATATTTTTGAACAAACTGGATCTTTTAAATTTATGCTTCTGAATAAATTTGATAATTTGGATTTCTTTCTCAGAAAACCTTGTAATTTATATTAAACATGATAATATAAATTTGTATTTTTGTATCTGTATTTCTGAATCAGATAATTTAATTTTCAGGATCTATATTTCTGAACAAATTACCAGAAATATCTGGACAGTTTCGTGCTTGCTGGCCAAAGATCCTTGAAACGCTGAGCAAATCAGGGAGTTGGAGTTCGGTGAAGATCTTGATAATGGGAGTAAACTACAAACCTAAACCTGTCTCCAAGGTGAACCTACTGAACATAATATACTGTGTTTGCTGAACTTGTTTTTCTTGGGAATCCAGGAATCTTAATTCCTTTAATATCCAATAAAGGAAAATCATGGGAATCCAATTAAATTTCTATAATATAATCTTTAAATTTGAGCGGGACGTATCTCAAGTGGTAGCATGTCCGTCTGTGAATCGGTCGGTTGTCGTATCGATCCTTCTCAGTTTGGACTATTTTCCATTCCAACCAGTGGTCCACAACTGGTTTATCAAAGCCGTGGTATGTGCAGTCCTGTCTATGGGACTGTGCATATAAAAGACCCCTTGTGCTTATCAAAAAGAGTAGCCAATGTGGCGGCACCAGGTTTCCTCTAAGTACATAAGTCAGAATGACCATATGATTGACGTCCCATAGTCGCTAATAAGATAAAAATAAGATAAGATAACGATGCTCTATAGGCATTGTTAAATAAAAAACAAACTTTAATCTTTAAATTTATGCCTTTTTTCTTCTTCTTTTTTAAAAATGTCAGTCGATAATTACAAAATATAATTTTCATGTCCAAATAATACATGTAATTATGTTATGTGTTAGCATACATGTATGTCTTGAAGAAACTTTTTTTAATTTTTTTGACAAGACATTAAATTGTGCAGAATTCTTGTTTAAATTTAATTTCTAATTCAGTCTTTTAAATTCAAATAATGTTATGACAGCACTTACCTAAATCCTTTTACTGTCTTATTATGAGAGCAATTTCAAGAAAATTAGCTTACTGCATGATATATTATATTTTAACGATGGCGGTACAACAAGACTGGAAATAATTTTTGGAGACGTGCCTGTCAAATTGTCCTATGTCAGTCAATTTGTGTCGGTCAAAAACGAAAACGTGCCTGTCACCAAATTAAATTGGAATTTATAAAATTTTATATTGAAATAAATAAATATTAGTTTTAAAGAATAAAGTGGTTTTTTTATTGCACAGACACTAAATCATACTTCAACTTTCGAATTTTCTTCATATTTCAACCACATGGATGCATTTGTTTGTACTAAATTGTCACTTACCCATTTCAGCAAAGTACTCTGTATATTGATAGTGTCGGGAATTCATATATATTGTATTTTAACGATGGCAGTACAATGCTACAGTTAACCAGTATTACAATGGGTTTTACATGATCATCATTTCTTATTGCCACAGCAAATTTCAAAGGCTGGTAATAAATTTGTTTTAACATTTCCAAAGATTTCAGATAACATTAAAGTAATCACCATTCTGAAGCAGGACTCTGTTTTTATTAAGTTTTCCTTTCCTTCCTGATTCATTGTGTTTCCCTAGTGAACAGGCCACCTGCCTGTGAATAAGCCCATCCCCCACTAAGCGGCAAACAAATTGCTTTACCCCCCCTGGGCTTATTCCCGGTAAAATACGGTAAGTAGCATGGCCAATGTACCCGCATTCATTATTCATCACGCGACTAAAACAATGCACACCAACGCGGCTAATTGCATCACAGTTATCCACTCCAAGTAATTTGGTAATCTTGCAAGAACCCACCAAAGTATAAATCTTTCAACTCTTGAATTATCTTCATTTAGAATCCTTTCCAATGATGTATTTATTATTTTAATCCAATTAATAATAATGGAGATTAAATAACGTTAATCCCGTGCTTGCACTCCGCAGACTTGCAAGCATGGTGAACGGTACCCAGTGCATTACAATTTTCACTTCAAATGCGCAATACTAAACTGTGTTGGAATGCTTTCAACATTTATGACCAATCAGACAAGAGGATTTTATGAACCACGGTGCTTGAGCAGAAGTTTTAGGAGCAGGGACATATCGACAATAAAATTGGCAAAGTTGAACACGTTTTACGCAGTTTTTATGCATTATTTCAAAAATGTCACAAATCGGTGACTAAGATAAGAGTCTATATAATAATTTGATATATATATAATAAAAATCGAAAGAGATTTAGTACAACGCAAAGAGTTTTAAAGTTGGTAATTTTTTTAACATTGTTAACACTGGTTAAATTGGCAGGATCGAATTCTGAGGAAAATCTAGGTTACAGTTCAATATGGTCACGTGACACAATCGGCAATCGTTCATTGGTCGATGTAACAAATAAACAGTCTATTTGTAGCTTGTTACCACGTGGATTTGTTAGAAATTTTTATATTGTGTCAATTTCTGGGTTTTTTTGGTTTGAACTTTTGTCACCAATGGAAATTTAATTAATAAGACAGTGATTTTGAACGAAACTAATTTTTTAACACCTACTGAACTTTTTAACATTTTAAAATGCGTTTCTTTTCAGTAGATTTTTTGTTATACTAGTTTGTCCGGCATCTGTCTGTATGCAAATTGTGGTTTATCTGGCGTCTGTCTGTATGCAAAATTTTCTTTGATATATATCTTGTCCTAAAATATTTATTGGATTGTTCTGAAACTTGGTACAGTGATTCTCTGGGGCAATTTTCACAAACTAATATTATTTATAGAGAGATACTTGAAGTTTTTGAATTTTCATTAAATGTTTAAATTTATATGGGAATTTTGAAGTCTTTATCTTCTAATTATACAGTTTTGATCAAATAGCTCAGAAACTGTATATGATGCAGGAATGGAATATAGCTCAAGCAGTAGCATGTCCGCCTGTGAAGCGGTCAATCATCGGATCTATCCTCAGTAGACCCATTTTTTCATCAATAATAATAGATGAAATAATAGAATAACAATATTTAATATTTTTACTCAAACTGCATCACTATTTCTACTGGTTTTACATTATATTGAAATTCTCCTTGAAGAGATGTTTAATTTGATATATCACTTGATATTGTTGGAGACAAAACAATTTTTGGGTGGAGTTTGCCTGTTACCCTGGTAATGGTCGGCCATCTTGAATTTCAGGTACATTTTTTTTCTCATGCTACCCTAATTTTAAATATGGTTTTGTTTTAATACTTTTACACTGAAAAAGGAAGCTAATTTTATGAACCACGTTAGCAATGAATTAATTTTAGTAACGGAAATATTTTTTAAATATTGAATAAATTTGCATATATTATGCTAATTTTACATAAAAATATTGGCATGAGATTATCGTCATTGTATTCAGTGTGAAAAACTAGTTTGACATGCAAAGTTTCATTTCATTAACACTACTTGAACTGTATTTATATATATGTCCTTTAAGCCAATGGTGAGTCTGAATCAGTATACCATGTTGGCCAATGCATATTTCATTACAATCACACTGGACTTGTCTTAAAATTATCACAAATTTCGACTTTGAAACTGCCATAATGCCTAGTCCGAATTGTAAAATTAAAAAAGTATTGCATTTCTCTTTACAGTATCTTTCAAATGGTATTAAAAACATGGTAATTTACATCACATGAAATTTTGGTATGTCCATGCTAATGTTAGATATCTGTTTCTGCTACATTTCTTTTCTTTTTTTATTGACAAAACTTAGCCCATGCATTGTGTACAATGTATTTACAAGTAATATTGTATATAAAGTACAATTTTTAACTGCAGGTTGGCATGATTGTTAAGAATATAGACTTCAAACCAACTCCACATGGGATAGCTGCAAATTTCCCAGCATCCTCTGCTGTTCTGAGTTCAATAGTTGATTCTCCTGAAACAACGTTATGGGCGGATGAGCTGATCATGGTGTTGTTAGAACAGAAAGCGTCACTGGAGACATTGACAGTATCGACAAATACACCGTCACTACATATAGTCATAAAGCTGTGCATTAAAGGAGGTTAGCATTGATGGGAATATTTTAATATAGACATTTTATTTATTTATTGTTGCATATCTGTCAACATTTCAAAATTCTCATGTGGGGACTGCACGAAATCAATTTTCATGCCATTTGCACATGCTTTCAACAACACGTAACAAAAGTTTATCACTATCAGTACCCCAATTTTAATGCACCATAAAACATGGAAAAATTGTAAGTAATCAGCTGTATAGTTGATGCGGTGATAAAAGTGATCAGCTGGTAAAGTCATTTAAATTTTTCACCTAAGACACGGATGTTTTTTCGCACATTCACAGTAATAGTCCACTTGCATATGGCCTGTAATATACCTCGAAGGAGTGCCACTTGTAGGCAATTTACAGTTTTTTAAGCTGGCAGGATACGGGTAAAAAAAATAAAATTAAGCAGGAGATTGGACTTAAATTGTACTTAAAATCATGAGGCTCCTGCCCAAATTGGGAGACTTGACGGGAATGCTAATCTTTCCAAATATATTGAAAAATCATACACGTTCTAAAATTGGTTCGTAATCTTAACAACATGTTGTACCCCTTGGCTCCAAAAACAGTCTGTTTTGGCCCAACTGCTTATTTCAAAACGTGAGGTATGGAATCGGATGTAATCAATGGCCAGTTTGCTATTATCAGGCAAAGAAACTGTATTCTAACATTTACAAAACTTATTTTCTCTGAATAAAGTTTTGTATGGTTTGCAGTTTAATTTCAGAACATGATGATTCACCAACTGATGGTATTCGTGTATTGAAGTTTGTTTATTCGACATGCGAACTAAACTAAATATTGAGCCCTATTGAAATGTCATTCTCCCAAAACAAACCTCATACTTGACTCATACCTTTCATATCTTTTTTTTGTTGTGCAGGAAATGTGGCGTTACTGTCTCAAATTCTGGCAACGCATCCACAGCTGGCGACACTAAAGCAAGTTCAAGATGACAAGGGAAGCAGTTTGTTCCATGTGATATGTCGTTGTTCTGCTAATGGGGAATCTTCCATAGCAGTTTCGCTGACCCAGATGTTACTGGACCACAACTTTGATCCATCTTTGCAAGATAACTGTGGCTTGAGACCAGTCAATCTTGTTCCAAACTCAAGCTCTCTGCACAAACTTCTTACTAATGCAACAAATGGTAGGTATCAACAGATATTATTGAACTATTCATATAATTTTTATATAGATATTTCATGTTTTCAGTCAAATGTGATGCCAATTGTTGCCAATTGTGTCATTTTAAAATATTTCATCAAATAAACACCTTGGGACAACTCAGTCTAAATGTTGTATTTTGAAGCAGAAAGTACGTACCAGATGAAATATTTCAAATTAAGGTTGAATGCATGTGATATACAATGATAGAAAGGCATATCTTTTTAAGAAGATTTAATTGGAGAAATTCTGTAATATTATTTTCTATTGTTTTAATAGAATAAGTTACTAAATTATGATATTTTCTCCCATTTAGCCTTTTTATCTCCATGTTTAGAGATGGTGTAATCCGGTGATCCAAAAATCTGTGGAAATTCTAAATACTACAAAGAAGACAAAACTATCACATTAATAGAAAACAAAGGATAGAGCAAATGTTTAGGTAACAAGGAGTTAAACTGAAAGATCTTCATCAATTTAAGAAAAAAAACATTTCAATAGTGTAGTGAAATCCAATGAGCCGAGCAGTTCTGGTGATGCAAAAATTAAAGTAAAGTAAAGTTTGTTTTATTTAACGAGACCTTTAGAGCACATTGATTTTTATCTTATCAGTGGCTATTGGACGTCAATCATATTGTCATTCTGACATATGTATTTAGAGGAAACCCGCTGCCGCCACATTGGCTACTC
>JAULBS010026219.1:0-24628 GCA_032355785.1 Symmetromphalus regularis
TTCCTCTAAATAAATATGTCAGAATGACCATATGATTGACATCCAATAGCCGATGATAAGATAAAAATCAATGTGCTGTAGAGGAGTCGTTAAATAAAACAAAGCTTACTTTTTACATAACAATCGGAAAATATTAAGGTCATTAATTTGGTCATATATTTCTTATTATTTCACAGTACATAGATCAAATGCTCATTCAGTAGTCTATTTCCAATACAAAGAAAACGTTTACATATAGTCTACACGGGGCCGGATTTAGCCCTTCGTGGGCCCGGGACACTCCAGGTAGAGGGCCCCTCAAAATAGAAATTAAATGACATGACAAATGAAAAATCAACTAAAATAGTAAAATGAATAATAGACAGGTGGGTTCCTGTCTTTCTATTTTCTAATGACTTCCTACCCCCAACCCCACCCCCGCCCCCGCCACACACACTTTAATTATTTTTAATGATAGAGCTAATTTTATAATTATTACATGTTGTTATAAAAGAAGTCCTTAGTCGGGAGGTGGGGTGTGGGGGTGAGGTTTGGCAGGGGGGGGGAATGCCCCATTTCCCCCCTTATAAATCCGGCCCTGCATATGCAGATTAAAGAACGAGACCCCGATTATATTACATGTACAACGAGTGTATTTTCAAACATACGTCACGAGCTGTAATATAATCGGTATTCTACGGGATCTCGTCGTGTAATCTATTTATTACACCGTGTTATAGTAAAGTTTGTTTTATTTAACGACGCCTCTAGAGCACATTGATTTTTTTTAACCTGATCGTCGGCTATTGGATGTCAATCATATGGTCATTCTGACATATTTATTTAGAGGAAACCCGCTGCCGCCACATAGGCTACTCTTTCTGATAAGCAGTAAGGGGTCTTTTATATGCACCGTCCCATAGACAGGACTGCACATACCACAGCCTTTAATGAACCAATTGTGGACCACTAATTGGAATGGAAAATAACCCAAAACCGCAGATGGGTCCACTGGGAAGGATCGATCCCACGACCGATTGTTTCACAGGTAGACACGCTACCATTTGAGCTACATCCCGCTCTGTGGTTGGGTCAGAGAATGAGTCCAACCAGAGGGTACAATCAGATTGAATGCTTTAGATCCTTCTCCAAACATAATTTGAAATCTAGCAGGAACCCTGACGATATCCATTAGCCTGATGATATCCGTTAATAACTAACCAATCCCCGTGGTGCAATGGTTAAGCTGTTGAACTCATATCTGGTAAGTACCAGGATCAAATCTCTGTCGAGGCTTGGGAGTTTTAATCTCAATACTGGTTCCAACCCAGAGTGAGTGCTCTGTAAGGCTCAATGAGTAGATCATCCTCACAACGTCAGGGGTCACTCCGAGTCCGTTTGGACCCCTGACCAATATAGTTGATGAAAACCTGGGCTGGGAAAACATATTTTGATTGAAAGTGTCGTATCATGATGAGATTGAAAGCATCCAATCACAATTCGGCTGTAAATGCATCGGCCTTCACCTTATCGGTGTAAATAATGGATCAGGGAAGAGAGGTAAAAATTAACGGTAGTATAGCGGTTATCAATCTGGGAAGTACGTCAGTTTTAAAGGTGATACCAAATAAAAAGTAATGCAAAATAATGACAGTTGCCTCATTGGTAAGGAATTGTTACCAAAGAAGAACAGGCACTTTATATTCAATGATAGTTTCCCTGTGAAAAAGCTACTTCACGAAGTGTTGGCTTGGGGAATTTTCCACAAAAATATGACTGCTTATAAAACGAGCGATCTGATTGGATAATATTTTTAAGTATGATATCATCAAAAACAAATATTCGTATAGATGGCGCGGTAAGCAGCCCGGGTTTTTATGAGCTATATTGGTCAGGGGTCCAAATGGTCTCGAAGTGACCCCTCACGTGAGGTTGTGAGTAGATGTACACCACTTGCTCTGACCAATTAGTTTATCAAAGGCAATGGTATGTGCTGTTGTGTCTGTGAGAAAGCACATATAAAAGGAAAAAGTAACCTACATGGCAGTAGCACGTTTCTCTAACAGCTGCTGAATTAATAATGTGCTGGGGTTATTAAACAATTCTTTCTTTTCTTTTTCTGTTAGTAACTATTTATCTCATGGATCAGATAACAAGGATGTCTACTTCCATGCAGCTATCCTCACCTCTCTATTGGTTTTTCTTCAGGAAAGAAGCGAGAGAATTCATCTAACAAGTACGGCATTCCTTTCAGCAGAGGCTGCACCGCCTCCTTCAAGTCTTTTGTCAACTTCTCTGGCTGCTGGAACCAGGAGTGGAACGCCTTGAGAACACGCTGAAACTGACTCTGCTGCTTCTCGAAGTTCATCTGAAATAAGAAAAATCAACCCAATTAAAGAAGCAGATCCAGTTTGTATTGTTCTGTGGCTGATTCTTTAAAAGATGGTTATGAGGTCTTGAGTATTACAGGGTTCTTGCACATTTTTCTTAACAATAAAGACTTTTCAAACACTTTCAAGACAGATTTTTGCAATTTTCAAAGACATTTTTCCCGATCAAAATAGCCAGTTATACACAGGTTTTTATATGGAAATTGCTGTTTTAACTTTATTTCCTGTTAGTCACGTGTACAAAATGGTGGGAAATGTTAATTAACTGAAGGTATACACTGTAACTGATGACATCACATCTGTCGATGTATCTCAACAACAGCAGTCAGAATATTAAAGGGAGGTAGATAATGTGGGTCTTTTTTTTTTTAATCTTTAATTTCTGTCTTAACTGGGTTTTTTTTTTTGAACAATTAAGACAGAAAGTAAAGATTTTCACAGACATTTATTGACAAACCTGAAATTGAAAGACATTCAAGACCTTGAAAAATTATTATTTTAAATAAAGATTTTCAAGATCTGCAATAACCCTGTATTGACATTTTGCAATTCATATTGAGAAAACAAATTTTCATACATCCCATTTTCTTACATTTTAATCATTAGCCCCCTCCACACAATTTATTAAATAACAAAATTAATTTAATGTTCGTCTATTTAGATTTCAATGAGTATTCTCATATTTAGGCAGTAATTAATTAAGAGCATAATTACCTCTAACTTGCGAAGAAATGTTCGAGCCTTGATGAACTCTTGGTTGGCCATAAAACATCCACATGTGACTGCTTGGTGAGGGGAAAGGAATGCTGCAAAGTCCATAGCAATGTCTGGGTAGTCTCGAAACAGAAGTTGTACTTTATTGTATAGCTGGAAATAAAACAGAATTAATTAGAAATAAAATGTCTAACCATTTAAAATTAAGAAATATCTGTAAGTCTGTTAAATCCTATACAATCTAATCAGCCTGATATGGATGTGTATGAAATCCATCTGTGTGTCAAAAATATGTTCAACACAGTGGTCTACATAATAAACCTCTTAAAACTGTCAGCTTCGTATATTCAATTCGAAATCATTGCGAAGTTTTGATTCGATTTGAATCGATTTTTGTGGATTCGGAATTTTGGATATTGCAGTGTACAGACAATTGTAAAAAGTGGGTCAAACTATCTGGCCAACTGTTAACATTAATAAACAATAAACAAAGTAAGAATTTTTTTGTTGTCAAAATAGCCTATTAACTAAATAATACTCTTATCATATGTATTTTTTTAGTACACATTAACACAGGTTTTCTATTTAGAGCACTGTATTATTTAAACTTCAACCTGGTGTAATCATGTTAATCACTGTACATACAACCATTACAATGGGTATTTATATCGTCTTTCTAATTTCCTTTACTCAGCTGAATATTCCTTGATGAACTACATCTGATACACTTGATTATTCTCTAAGGAATTCGAGATTTGATTCAAATATTTTCGAATATTTAATTCGATCAAAAAATTGAGATTCGCAGGGCCCTACATCAAACTCTCCCCCAGAGTAGCCTGACTAAACCCACAATTTTTTTTTTTGGAGAATGACAAGTATGTGGCATAGATGTCCACAACAAACACCTGTTATGGTTTGAGAGACAAGGCCTGGGATGTGGAACTGGATAGCAAGATGATGATAAATAAAGTGGTGCTATCAGAAAGGGAGATGGTAGCATGTTGAAGGTGAAAAAGAAAAGGAGGCACTGTTATTAGAAAAGCTCTAATGATGAATATTACAATTAGCCTAAAACATTGAATAGATATTTTTCAATTACAAAATAATGAGAATCTTAAAATTTTAAAACATAAAAATGATAAAACCCATCTTTATGCAGTTTAATGCAAATTAGTCCAAGAAACAGGTGATAAAGAGAAGTACAACCATAAACCATTATTTACAACCCACTAGTACTCTTAGAAAGTTGTAAACTTGCACATAAACTTGTAAAATGTTGAGAAAATGGCCATAAAACACAGTCCTCGAATGAAGTCAAGGAGATGATATATCCAGGGTTGCATCATGAGGTCAACTTTTATCTAAATGTGCGTAAAAATAAAATTTGCTCTCTAAAGATTATGAGTTGCAAAAAATGTGAGTTTAACACCTAATAGGCAGGGTTTTTGCCAGATGGTAAAATTATGTACCCTTAAATTGTTGGGATAACTTTTTTTTAAAGGTTCTTCAACGAGCCAGAGCCAACAAAGCCAGCATCAATAATCAGACTGTTAGTATACAATAGTAATCATACATTAAAGTGGTCTAGAATTCATTTCTGAGCCTCTAAAATCCCCCCTATCCCCTCCACCCCCATTCTGTGTACACTCAAATTATTTTTTGTTGGGGACCCTCATAGCTACTGATTAACAAATGTGCTGGAGTATCATTAAATAAACCTTTATTCAGCAGTTATCAGATGTCAAACCTAGAGTTTGCAATTCAGTCTTCCAAAGAAACCCACAACTCCCACATATGCTATTCTTTTCATTAGCAGCAAGGGATACTTTAAATGTGCTTTTCCACAGAGTTTTAAGTCATTTGTTTTTGTTTCATGACACCATCAAAGTAAAGTTTATTTTTATTTAACGACACCTCTAGAGCACATTGATTTTAATCTTATCATCGGCTATTGGACGTCAATCATACAGTCATTCTGACATATGTCTTTAGAGTAAACCCGCTGCTGCCACATAGGCTACTCCTTCTGATAAACAGCAAGGGATCTTTTATATGTCCCGTCTCACAGACAGGACAGCACATACCACAGCCTTTGATAAACCAGTTGTGGACCACTGGTTGTCATGACACCATGAGAAAAATAATATATTAATCATCAATATTATACCAGTTGTGGACTACATACTGGAATGAGAAAAATTCCAAATGGGTACACTGAAAGGGATTATCCGTGATCCAATAACCCTTCACACCGTAGGCAAATATTCAACCTCTTGAGTTATATCTTACTCAGATCTAAGTGAGTCTTGTTGGTCCAGTGGTAGAATATCGGACTCTCAAACTGATGACGGGGGTTCAAAATCAGTTGGATGCTGGCTCACACTTGAATACATGTCAGAATTATCAAACGTTTCACATCCAATAGCCAGTGATTAATAAATCATTGTGCTCTAGTGGTGTCATTAAAGAAAAAAATTAATATCCCCACTGATCTATATCACTGAAATCACCAGAAATTCAGACATTGACGTCATCCCCAAAAACCCAATATTTGCCATGGCAAGACAATGATGTAATGATTACAACAGATACAGCTGTTATACAGCTGTTATGTAGCTTTTTTAAGTACATACATTTGTATATGTATGCTTGACATTACTAGACTATTAATATTATTTTTTTAATTTTTTTTTTCTCCACTAACTTTATCTAGTCAAGTCAAATATAACTCCCAAATAAATGTTACAAATCACAGAATATCATAACATTAAAATTTATAAATAAACAAAATACAGTAAGACGGAATTCAATTTTCTCTTTTTATAAATTTCTTTTTGAAGTGATTCAACTATTATTTACAATATCACACTTAAATTTTAAAATTTATTACCACATTGACACAATTACAGACAAAAGCTGTATTGGCCACCTACTTTTCTTGCAAGACACAATATTTCAAACTAATAAATTATTACTTAATAAACTGGGTTAAGTTGAACAAGAGAGACAAAGAAACATGCAGTCTGAATGCACACATTAACAACAAAAGGTGAGGAACGTTGTCAGTACAGTTTTAGAAATATCATTTCTAATGGTGTGTACACAGTATTTGTTTTTAAATGGGATGCAGTGACTTAAACATGTGAACTAAATTAATTTTTAAATAATTACATGTACTTATTCACGTTGTGTAAGAAAAAACAACTGCTGCAATAATTCTAGTTACTGAGGCAGAGTGAGAGTGGTTTTTCCCCTCACTAAATGGCTTCAATTCTTCTTTTAGTTTGCAAGATGGGATCACAACATTTGCAGTGTTGATAACCATGCCATTCTCAACAATTCAACTGTATACATAGCCTATCTCAGGCAAAACAGGATATAACACTGTGTGATGAAAATATCAGTGGAACAACTTTAGTTACTGAGTCTGTGTGTAACTTTTACAATAATGGAGATGCTCTGTAATCTACCCGTATAATTACTGAGTGAAAACAGCTGTATGTGTACTGTGCTTAAGTCTATGAATGAAATGTGTCGCTGAAAAAAGATTGGTGCAACAATTCTAATTTCTGAATCTGAGCATTTTCACTTCACTAAACAGGCTGCATGTGCAATGAACTTCCTCTTGATAAGAAAAATTATTTAAAAAAAACTTTGTGTGAATATTCTACAGCTGCTGAGTCTGTGTAAGTACATTTAGTTCATAACACCTAGGCATCACCTGTTCTTGTTATCAATATTTCCCACAAAAGAATAATTACTATTATGTTTGATGAAGTCACCAATATTACGCTGTCGACGGACATGAACATGGAGGAAACCACTACTTCAAGTTCTCCATTCGACAACTCTACTCTACCAAATTCAAATACATCAAGACCACCTATGCCATCATTAGACGATCTGCTAATGGGTTATTCAGAATACAGATGGTCACGTTACTTAGGAATCTATGGATACCCTGTTCTAATTTTCCTTGGAACTGTGGGAAATGTTCTAAGTCTTGTTGTAATGACGCGTAAGACTATGTCCGGATCTTCAACATGCTTCTACATGGCTGTGCTGGCCATTGCCGACACATTCCTGTTGTATTTCGGCTGTCTGCGGACTTGGTTCTCCTATCTGACCGGCTATGATGCAATCATCATGAGTCCAGCTGCATGTAAAATATTTAACTTTCTCACTTATTTCAGTTACGATTTTGCAGCTTGGGTGTTAGTCGCCATGACGATTGAAAGATTTATTGCCATTCACTTTCCGTTTAAAAAAGCTCAATATACAACTGTCTCACGTGCCAAGAAAGTTACAGTTTTTCTAACCGGCACATTCACAGGAATAAACGTGCATTTTTTTTTCACCATCTCTATTACAGCAAAGGGATACTGTAGTCCGCATCCGGAGTATAAATATTTTAATGACAAAGTTTTCCCATGGATTGATGCGGCTCTCTATTCCTTTCTTCCATTTATTCTATTACTTTTCTTCAACATCCTCATAATTTACGACAATCGGAAAGCATCATTCCGACAGGTTGGCCTCCAGGCAACAAATGGACAGCGGCTTTCTCTTGCCCAGATACGTTTCAATCGCAGACTGACAGCCATGCTTCTTTCCGTATCGTTAGCTTTCCTAGTGACCACAGCACCAAAAGCGGTTATTATTATCATTGAACCATATACATTTGTCTTCTTTGATGGGCCAAATGTTGATTTTCAGACAATTGCCAAATATACTCTGACAAAGGCAGCAATGAATTTCTTAACATTTGGGACACACGCAGTCAATTTTCTCCTGTACTGTTTAAGTGGACAGCGATTCCGACGTGAACTCAGAAGAATCTGTGTAAACTGTAATTCGAGGAATTCAACACGACAAACAAGTGATTACAATACATCAAGGAGACCCTCGGTGCAAATAATCATGAACTGTGCTGGAAACGTCTACACAAATGAAGGATGTACAACAAGAATGTAAAAACCAGAAATGAATCAGAAACCGTTAAGACAAATATAATTTAAAAGATGCTAGGTACACATGGCCTGTAGATGATTTTCTTCCCACAATCATGGTTTGTTCCATTTTGTTTGTGGGATAGTGCTTATAAAAGATAGCTTACTGTTTATTAAGATTAGTGTGATGGCAGTGGGTTTAATCTCTCCTACTAACACAAAACTCTGTTCTGTACATAAAGCATAGGAAGATGTGTTGTGTACCCAGGACAGCATGCTTGAACATTAATTGGGATACAAGCATGGAAATAATTACAACCAAATAAAAAATACTGAAAGTGTCTTTAGGATAGTACAAACACACATTTTATATTATTTAAATACTATTCAGTTGTCAACATTTTTTATCCTCCCCTCGTCCTGCCCTAGTGTTTTGTTAAAGATTGAAAAAAATCAATGAGCAGGAAGGATCTTTTTTTAAATCATCAACCAGTATTACACAGAGAATGTTTTTCCTTTTTATTTTGGAATAAATTTTTTTTAACAAGTTAAGATTGGTTCCTTTTTTTCTAATAGGGTCTATTTCCTTGCAATTATTTTGTCTGAACCTAAAGAAACCAGTTACCTTAATTACTGACAGACCACCTTTCCCAAACTCATACATGTAGCGCAGAAAGTTTTCATAAATATCCATGTTGTCTTTCAGCGTCTCTTTGGCTCGATTCAAGTAGGCTTGTGCAAATGCAGTATCTTTTTCATCTTTCTACAAACAGAAAATAAGTTCACATTGGAAATAAAAAGGAAACCCATTGTATTCTCATTGTTTAAATTGCAGAAACCAAATGTACACATGTATGTTTTACAAAAATAACAAATTTTTGGAACTCTTTTAATGGTAACAATTGGTCTTAATGATGGTTTGCTCTTGGCAGCCATTTTGAATGAAGATAAAAATGTATTTCCGAAATTTGTATATCATGATGTGTAAATAATCTGAGTACACATCTTGGAACAAAATCACATACAACATTTTACTGTATTGATAATGCTGTCTTTCTTTTCTCACTGATTTCGTAATAAAATTAATTGTATGTATGGGAGATTGGATTAAAATAAATTCTTTAGTCTCATGCCCAAAGTTACAGCATTTTGTCAACTTGAGGTAGTCATACTATGGATGATCCCTATGACTCCTGATGGCCAACAGGCAAGTTCTTCCTAGTGGAGACAATACCTGCTTCAAAATAACTTAGCGTAGCTGAACAAAATGTTTTATATCAATCAGTATACATGTATGCCAGACATTAAAGAAACTGTTCCTACCAGTGTTAAGCATTATAATGTTCAGTGATAGGACAATGGACGCTCAAAGCTGAAGATAGTGATTCAAAACCCATTACAATGTTCTCGTGGTATAAAAATTATAATTTCTTAATAAAATAAATTTATATTCCAATAAATAAAGGAATCAACATAAAAAGAATTAATTTTTTTTTTTTTTAATAACATATATGAAATTAAAACATTCTGAAATGATCAAATGTTAACACTTATACAATATTATTATTAATAAGATAAAAATACATCACGTACTCTTGGGTCAGTTTCCAACAAATCAGGAGCAAGCATCGCCAGAGTTAACTCCCTTTTCTTCTGAGATTTTGTCAGACTGTTACGATCTAAAGCAGAATGCTTCTTGGAATTAAATCTGTAAATATTTAGAAAAAAGAAAATGCAAATTAAAATAGAATCAGTGATAAAATATTCAACTTCAGAGAAAATCTTTACCAATGTTTCTGCTTTCAAAACTTTAATACATGTAGACCATAATAAAGATTTCAACAAAATCTGTCAACTTAAATTTAAAATACCGTATATGCAAAACATTTCTCGAATAAAATATACCATGAAAATCGCGAACATGCTGATAATGCCGCGAATTCAATTATGCGCAAACTTATTTCCAGTTTGGCTGTGAACACTGTACCGTATATTTAGCACCAAGTTACTTATTGGGTCACTTTATTATTGATAAGTAACATTTCTTACTTATATGGATTTCAGTTTTGTTTGTTTTTATAAAGATAATATGTGATTATTCAACAATAATTGTGAATTATATTCTTAGTTAATCTGAACGGAAAGTTGAGGGTACAGTCAATAAAGATTATTTGTCGCTGCATCATGTGCGTGTGTTCAATCAATAACATGTCTTATCGGAAATACGTACGACACGTGATGGGTATGCTGATAATGTCTAAGTGTATACATGAAATAGTAACTGAAAGGAGTTTGGTCAATGTTGCTCTTTTTATTCTTTTTCTTTTTATTACTGGGAGAGGCAGTTGAGAAAATGCAAAATAAAGCTTGAGCACAAACTTTTTAGCCAGGAAAATATTTGCGTATACGGTAACCAGATGAAAGTTGCAGATTTTTAAAAAGTCCAGATGTTTTAAGTTTCACATACTGAATCCCAGAATATCAAAATATTTTGAGTTTTTCTTTTCTTATTTCACAAAGACTGGGTAAAAACCAAAAAAATATTTTCTTAAAATTATGTTGAATCCCTTTAAGTAAAGTTAGAGAACAAGTAACAATATTTGGCATATAAAGATATGGTTAAACAGGTAAAAGCCAAGCCTTTTGATGATGTAAATGTACTATGCCAGTAAAGTATTGCTATCTGTCTTCTGTCTCAAAGCATAATCAAACATAAGTTGCATGGTCATCACGCGTGGTCATAAGGTTCTCAAACTGAATATTTTGCATAAAGTTTACACCCAGTCAAACTGCAACTCGCAGGTGCAAAGATGTCATTTAAAACATGACCAGAATGATTTTTACTGAAAATGTGGATATACCACATTAACGGGGGTGGGGGGTGAAGTATACTTTATCATAATATATTAATGTTGCTTCAGAACCAAAAGGGTTTAAGTTGGGGTAGAAGTAATGATGAAAAGGGCCAAAAAAAGGTCTCAAATAGACACAAGTTTTATGTGGAATATCTTTTGATTTCAAGATAAATGTGGGACAGCTTCAAAAACCTACATACGCCCTTTGTGCATTCAGTGATACCAGAAAGTGCCAATTCCCAGAAATACATCCTTTTGGTTCTGAAGCAGCGATGATACTTGAAGTAACTAAATGACAACTAGGGCAGGTGCAGGAATTTTGGAAAAGGGGTGTTTAAATATATCTGTAAGACAATTAAATTATAATGGAAAAAAAAAAAATGGTGGCTGAAGATGTATTTTAAAACCCATAAACATCCACCCCATAGATTCACCATTGGACTGACTGTACTTTATTTAGAGTTATCTGTAGTTTCACCAGAGAGCTTAAATTTACCTGATTGTTGTACTGGCTGCCATGAGATCATCCAGATGGTCCTCTGTTTGACTGTCATCCTGTGATAATGTTGCATCGTCACTCGGCATTTCATCACTCTCATCAAGCTTGCAGTCCATGTCAAAAACATTCTCTTTCGGTGTGGTGTGGGCAGAGAAATGCCTTCCTCGAGGTAAAGATCTGTGATCTGTGTGTAAATCATCCACATCCGATTGTTCATCAGAAAAGTCACTTTCGTTGTTGTACACCGAACGCATACTTTTCCTCTTTTGTTTTCTTGTAGTACGTTTGCGTTTTGTTTCACGTGGTCGGAGAGTGATAGACATCGGGATTCTCTGAGCCTCGGTTTTAGGTAAAAGTTTGCATGGACTAGATCTCTGAGCAAACATTTGTGCTCGTCTTTTTAACCCACGTGCAACAATTTTGGTAGGAGAAACTTTCGTGTCGACAAAAAATCCTTTTGGTAAAATAGATCGTGCTTGTTTCTGAAGCTGTGCTCTTTTAGGACTTTTGTGTATTTTCTCTAGGAAAGGTGATACAGTCGGAAGAGAAGGTCCCTCTGGTGAAGCTTTTGGTCTGATTGCTTTAAGAGGGGTCTTTTTCGTGGGAGTCTTTTCCAAAATACTCTGCTGGTGCGTTTTTGCACTTGGGGATGATAACACAGCCTGGGCATAATAGGGTGAGAGTGCTGCAATGATTTCTAAAGGTGATCTGGTTTCTGATTGAATTGCCACCTTGTCTGAGATGACAGGCTTAGCAACAGCATCAGTTGAAGAATCATTCTGAACAATCTCTTGACTAGTTGAAGGTGGAATAGAATCAGGGACAACAGGCACTGATGAAATGACAGTTGAAGATTCAACAGAATCGGTATCTATTGGCATTGATGTAATAACAGTTGAAGATTCAATAGAATCAGTATGTACTGGTACTGTCGAAATGACTTCTGAAAGATCACTAGAATCCATGACAGTTGGTTCTGATGGAGAAACAGATGAAGGGTCAATAGAATCAGACACAATTGGAGCTGTTAGACTAATAGCTGAATGTTCATAAGAATCAAGTACAACTGGTACTGATGGAATAACAGCTGAGGGTTCACTAGAATCATGTGTTATTGGCACTGATGGAATAACAGCTGAAGGTTCACTAGAATCAGGAACAACTGGTAGTGATGGAATAACAGCTGAAGGTTCACTAGAATCACGGACTATTGGCACTGATGGAATGACAGCTGAGGGTTCACAAGAATCAGGTACTACCGGTACAGACGGAATAACAGCTGAAGGTTCACTAGAATCAGGTACAACTGTTACTGATGGAGTAACAGCTGAAGGTTCACCAGAATCAGGTACAACTGGTACTGATGGAATAACAGCTGAAGGTTCACTAGAATCATGTACTATTGGCACTGATGGAGTAAGAAGTGAAAGTTCACTTGAATCAGATTCTATTGGCTCTGATGGAGTAACAGCTGAAGGCTCACTTGAATGAGGTACAACTGGTACTGATGGAGAAAGAACTGAAGGTTCACCAGAATCAGGTACAACTGGTACTGATGGAATAACAGCTGGTACTGATGGAATAACAGCTGAAGGATCACCAGAATCAGGTACAACTGGTACTGATGGAATAACAGCTGAAGGTTCACTAGAATCAGGTACAACTGGTACTGATGGAATAACAGCTGAAGGTTCACCAGAATCAGGTACAATTGGTACTGATGGAATAACAGCTGAAGGTTCACTAGAATCAGGTACAACTGGTACAGACAGAATAACAGCTGAAGGTTCACTAGAATCAGGTGATGGAATAACAGTTTGGTCTTGTAGAGGTGAATGGATAGATTCAGCACAAACAGTGGAGTTTAGTAGTGGAAGACCCTGACTACCTGCAGATTCTCCACTGTTGTTTGAAACACTATTACAGACAGACACTTCAGGAGTAGTAGAGGTCTGCATAGTCTCCTCACACATCTGCTCTTCACAGTGAATAGAACCACTCTCCAAATCCTTCTCTGATGATTTATCTAGATTTCCTTCTGGCTTCCACTCATTTCCACCATCATAAGATGAATTTAACTCGTGTGAAACACTAATGTTTTTGAGATCTTTAGCAACTGGTACTGAATGATCATCCTGACTTGAACATACATGTAGCTCAACAATCAAATGACCATCTTGTTTTGACGCGTTTTCAAGAAGTTTTGGCTGATCAGGTTTTGTTGATCTCTCAATAACTGAATCACTATCTTGTGTTGTTGACTGTTCAACAACTGAAGCATCATCCTCTTTTGCAGATGGTTCAACAACTAAATGAGAATCTCCACTTACAGACTGTCCAACTAAATAACCTTCCAGTCTTGTAGATGGCTCCATATCAATTGACTCAGTAGTTGGCAAAACATTTCTATGACTCAATGAATGAATGGTATTTTCAGATGAGACAAACTGAGGCCCATCATTTACTTTAGGTGGACTGTTTATAACACAAGACATTGTAGCTTCAGGAACAGGAAAATGATTTGAAGAAGAAGATGCAATGTTATCAACACCAAGTCTGCTAAAAGGTCTTGTTTCTGCAATAGCGTGAGATGAGACTGGCACAGAAGATAACGGAGAAGATGTAATATTTGACACAGGATATGATACTGTAGGTTTAGGTTCTGCTCTAACACTGCAGTCAGTAATACTAGAATAAGTAGGAGAAACTGATGATGGTTCATGGGCAAGATCGGGAGTTGTTGGTGAAGCTGAATAAGACATACTAGAGTGTGTAGGCGTTGTTTGAACTTCAGAACACTGCATAATGTTACTAGTCACATGTTTAGCTTTATCTGGGGTCGAAGGCAGACTTTGTGTGTTTTTAGCCTCAGAATCAGGCACTTTCTGCATCAACAAGGTCAAGCGAGAGGTCTTTCCAGGAACAGTGCTGAAAACTCCCTTAACAGTCCCAGGACTTGCTGAATTGTTCGAGTTAACCATCTCGTGACCGATGAGTTTTTCCATTTCAGTTTGTACATGGTCTTGAGATGCTGGTGTTGAGGTGGTGGTAATATGTCTGATGTCTGAAGAGATGTGGATGGGAATAAACAGACCACTGGGTGTGACTATCACTCTTGGCATGGCTTGTGTTGACGACGTTAGTGTAACAGGTTTCTCTCTGTTCATATCTTCCACTGTTAACCTTTAGGGAAAAAAAAAAGAAGAATTTGTGTATTGAGTTCAAATCAAAGTATTTTAACACATTTGACTGAAACAAAATGGATACTCAACAAAAAAAGAAAGTATACATGTAATCCACAGTAATGTTTTTCATAAACCAGATGACATTCATGGCAGAAATTCTGGAATTAGATAAACACCATTTAAAAGAGTTGTGTGTGCAGTAATATCACAAGTTGCGCACGTGTTTGCAACCAATAGACCATTGTTCAGACCAAACCATGAAACTAAAATATTTCAACATGCATACTCTCGTTTTTGGTTGAATACATTAACTCACCTGTCTGAAAAAACAACTCCAAAACATCTATCTGCCTAGAAAGTGCATTGTAAAGATATCCTTCATCAGGCATAGAAACTGATAAATAATTCCACTTGCCCGAGTAATCAGTATCCTTGAAAAATCTACTAGTTTCCTTGAAAACACAACAGCCCCAATTATTGGTTGGAAAAATATGAAAGACATATACATGTACATTTAATTGTTTATATAATAAAAGATAAAACAATGGGTAATTTTTACATCCATGATTGGGAATTTTCACTTTAAAACTGGGAATTAAAAAGGACAATACCTTTAGCAAATGCTGAGGAATGGTGCCGAATATCAGTCTGGCTAAACAGGTGATAAAGCCTCCGACTGGTTTTAAACCATAGTCTTCAGCTTGAGAGCCCAATTGTTAATTTGATGAAACCAGACTGAGAGTAAAGGATGTTTACCTGGTGTTCTTTTTAGACTTCTTTTTCTTCTTCCGACCCGAGGCAGAGGTTAGTTCATTATCCATAGGTGATCCAGGAGCAGAGTGGCATGACCTTTCAGAAACTGTGAGCTGAAAAACAAAACAAAAAACTGGATTAACATAAAAAAAAGTATATAGTATATACCGGTACGAAATTTAAGTATAGTATATACCGGTATGAAATTTAAGTCTAGAATAAACCAATTTATAATCTTTCTCCTCTAAAGCACATTCATCTGTTAATCATCATTATTGGGTGTCAAACATTTGGTAATTTTAACGCATAAAACTATTAAAAGAGTTAGCCAGCCGACATTGGGTTTTGAACCTCTGTCTTCAGCTTGAGACTCCAATGTTTTACCACTGGACCATTGAGGCTCACTTTTTTGTTTTTGGCTTTTGCCCCCATTCCTTTTTCAACTTTATCCCTTTCTAACTGCACCATTTTATCTGTCATCTTCTTGCTGTCCAACTCCACATCACAGTCCTTGACTTGTATCTCCAAGTGCAACAGGTGCTTGTCTTTTGTGAACATCTGTGTCACATACCTGTCATTCCCTAGCTACTTTTCCGTGGGCTTAGTCCTTTTTAAAGTGGAACTTATGAATCAAATTTTAACTCATCTGCTAAAATGCATATGAGTGCACAACCAACATTTTAGAAGGAAATATAAATAAACCATATAATAAATAATATATGCTTAAAAAGATATACCTCGTCTACTTCACCAAGTGACAAACTTATTGACCTCTTCTTTCTTGTTGGCTGTGACGTCTGAGCAGTTTTAGATTCCTTTCGTAAAAATTCCCGATATTTCTGGAAAAAGAAAAATTCCAAATAATACAAAAAAATATATATATCCTCAAAAAAAAAAAAAGGTAAATGTTTTCCAGAAATGATAATATGACAGGTGTTCATTTTTAATGAGTATTAGGAGTAAAGCTATTATCACCATCATAACATGTATACGACTGTTTTTTAAAAACATGGGAGCATGTGTGTAAACAAATATTGCATGGTTCTCACACAAACAAATTAAATTCCAGGACATTCCTTGGACAATTTAATAGTTTTACAGAGCCATGGTGATGCATGGGCAGTTGCTCTGGGTGCAACATTCTAAGGGACCCAAAATAATTGTTTTTTAAATGAATTAGTAATAATAAATACAAAATATCGGGCCCTTCTCCTCACAGAAAATCGCCCAATGTTTTAACATTCAAGTTTTTCAACATAACGGGGCAAATAAACATTGCCATTACCATTTCACAGTATTTGTTCCTTGCTAATTACAGCCATACTATCCTAATGTAATCCTTATCAGTGAATTACATAATGCCTCTTAATAGCACGATTTTCCGTTATAATATGTACAGCCCACCACCAGAGATTGGAGCTCTTAGCGTACAGCTTGCAAGCATGTCAGCATGATGTATTTACTGTCAATAAAATTGACCTTTACCCCAAACACTGTTGCGATTCTACGTACAAGCTTACCGAGTTAAAAGGACAACATAGATACATGTGATTTTTTCATGAAATTCTAAGAAAGACTGGATTTAAAATCATGATATTCAAGTACTTAAAAGGATTTCAAGGTTAGGAACAAACCATATATTCTCTAATTAATTAACATTGTGCACCATACAGTAACATTGACATAAAGTAAATATCTACAAAACAAGGTTGAAATGCACGTACAAGACACCATGCTGGCAATAAACACAGATCCTGATGCTTGGGAGCTTTCATTCTCTCCGAGGTAAAGTGGTCAACAACATATGCAAAGTCTGGTACCTTCTTGTGACGTCGGTAGTACTGAAAAAAATAACATTTATATCAGGGATGAGAATAGCAATTGTGAAAAAACTTGGAAAAAGTAAGCACAAAGATGTGTACACATGAAACAATGAGCAAAAATTGAGATTACCACGATTTTTTTTTTTAAATATATATGGCGCTTTATTACCCTTCAGTATTCACTGACAGTTTCTGATTGATTATTCAGAAAATACAGTATTTGTGGTGCTTTGAAAAACCAATCTTACGTTCAGCACAGGCTAGCATTAGCGAAAGCTACGTAACCATTTCACTGGTCCCAGATGTTATCATTGGGTTTAACACGAAGTGCAATGAAAACTTGTCTAGCTTGCCACTAGCAATTTGACCTTTTAGTAAGAAAAAAGTCAGAATTTCACGGAGAATTCTCATCTCTGTTATATATACTTTTCAAAGTAAATCGTGGATATTTGAGTTCTAATGTGAATAAGTATGAATTAAATGTGGTACAGATCTCAAAATAAGTTTATATTACCATGCTCAGCAATAAATGCATATCTACCACCGTCGAACAAGTGTAGAATATCATCAGGCAATGTCAACTGCATAAAAAACATTTGGCAGATTTAGGTACCCACTTCAGTAATAGGTTGGGTATGAAATATTAATATCAAATACAACTAACATTCACAGGAATAGCCACTGCCTTCTTGGTACAGAGTTTTTTAATGCATATTGCAGACCTGTTTACTCAATAAGACTAAAAATAGTAAAATTACAATAAAAAAAGAAAGTAAAATCAACAACAAATGCGAGTAGTAAATTTCCACTTCTTGGGCCATTTTTGTCCTCCGGAAATACTGTCAACCAAAAATACACTCATCTGAGCAATGTTAAGACAGAAAACTATCTCATCAAAAAAAAAGACATCCCCTCCTGCCGCCCTCCACGCCCCCTAAAAAAAGCTACATGTAATTTCAACCAGTCTGGTATACAATCGTAAAAAGTACCTTAATATCGTGCATTTTATGCCAAAATCTTAAGAATAAACAGGTCTGTTATTGTGATCTGTGAAACAGATTTCCATCGCATCTAGTCTTTCTGGATGTGCTTGTAGTAAAAGTGAAACTATTAAAACAATGGACCTTAGCCACTACTTCTTGGTACAGAGATTTTTTTAATGTGTATTGTCATCTGGACTGACTTGCAGTAAAAGTGGAAAATTATATAAATATTAAATACAATTGACCTTCACCAGATTATCCACTGCCTTCTTGGTACAGAGAATTTTAATGCATACAGTGATCTGGATTGACTTGCAGTAAAAGTGGAAGATTATATAATACAACTGACCTTTACCGGCTTAGCCACTTGGTACATAGGTTTTTAATGTGTATTGTGATCTGTGATATAGATTTGCATGTCATTATGTTTTTCTGGATGTGCTTGTAATAAAAATGAAACTATTAAATACAACTGACCTTCTCCAATTAGCCACTACTTGGTATAGGGGTATTGTGATCTGGACTGACTTTCAGTAAAAGTGGAATATTATATAATAAACACAACTGACCTTCACCGGATTAGCCACTGCCTTCTTGGTACAGAGGTTTTTAATGCGTATTGTGATCTGTGATACAGATTTGCATGGCATCAAATATTTCTGGATGTACTTGCAGTAAAAGGGTAGATGATGGAACTGCTCCATGCCAAGAGCAATTAGACTGAAAAATAAAAATAAATTGCTGTACATCGCTTAATTAATGCGAGAGCCTCAGCAGTCCAGTGGTAGAACATCGGACTCTCAACCTGAAGACAGTGGTTCTAAACCCGATGGACTTGACTACGTGTAAAAATAACCAAATGTTTGACATCCAATAGCTAATTATTAATAGATCAATGTGCTGTAGTGGTGTTGTTAAAAAGAAAACCAAAATAAATAAATTAATTTAACAAAGAAATTAAAGAAAACATTTGGTAACTATTTAAAGTAAAGTTTGTTTTATTTAACAACGCCTTTCAAGCACATTGATTTTTATCTTATCATTGGCTATTGGACCTTCTCATATGGTCATTCTGACATATTTATTTTTAGGAAACCCACTGCCATCACATAGGCTACTCTTTCTAATAAGCAGCAAGGGGTCTTTTATATGCACCATCCCAGACTGGACCGCACATACGACGGCCTTTGATGAACCAGTGGTGGAATGGAAAATAGCCCAAACTGCAAATGGGTCCACTACGAAGGATCGATCCAATGACTGACCGCTTTACAGGCAGACATGCTACCATTTGAGCTTTATCCAGCTCCTTGATGACTATTTAGATACATTCTTTAGATGACCAGTGTGAAAACTGTATGTGATTATCTTCATGAAATTTAGATACATTCTTTAGATGACCAGTGTGAAAACCGTATGTGATTATCTTCATGAAATTTTGATGATGAGTATATTTACCTGTCCTCAGCTGGTGTGAAAACTGTTCGTGAGTCCAAGGCATCATCCTGCGAGAGAAGTCGTCTCTTTATTAGCAGATGTGGGTACAGGAAAACGGGACTGTTCCAAACGAGATCTTTCTGTGACTGTAATAACGAGTCTTTCTTCTTTACTGCTGAAAATATACAAATTTAGTAGTTACAAGTACAATCAATCTTCTTTTCGATTAATCCTCTACAGATTTTTGTCCTTTATAACTCTAGGTAGTTGTAGTGGGGGGTGGGGGGGCAGAGAGGGTAATGAAATCAGGACTTAACGTTTTTTTTATTATTTATTTTTCTAAATAATGAGTAGAAGGGTAAAATGTCACTGGACATGAGAAATGTTCTTTTGTTTAGTTTTTGTTTTAAAACAAAGATTATATAACTTTTTATTTACAATAAAGATCGACTTTAAAGTTTTGGGAAGTTAAAGTGGGGTGGGTGGGTAGAGTGGATAATGAAATTGGTATTTAATGGTTTCTTTTAATATAATTTATTTTAAATAATGGACTTATTTATTTACAATATAGATTGTGTTTCTGATTCTTCTTTTTGTTCTTCACTTAAGCATTGTTGGAGGTATGGCATTCAAAGTTTAGAAATGTATTAAACATAAAATAACATAGAAATGGGGTAGAAAGTTAGAACACTTATGCCTAATACATTTGTTTTTAAAAACAATCAAATATGTTTTATTGATGGAGTTTATGTTTAACATAACGGATCCTGTATTTTAACTTCACTGCTCAACTAACCCTTTTTGTATGCATTTCTGGATTTCATCAAATCTAGGGAATCGACTTCAGAGTCTGTGGCATTGCTGCCAGTGTCGTCATGAGACAATTCCTCTATCTCCTTGCTAATGTTCCAGCTCCTTTCTCCATCTATCAGCTCGAGAGCAGGTGGCAAGTTGCACACGTTGAATGAAGAATTCACTCCAGCTACAGAAACGGTCCTGAAGAGTTCCAACTCTCTCTAAAACATAAACACAATAATAATAAAGTATTACTTTTTGGTGATATTTTACTTACCCACATGTTGCTCATGCTGGATGGGAGGGGAGGGACAGAGGGAGAAGGGGGAGAGAGAGACAGTGGGAGAGGAGAGAGAGACTGAGAGAGAAAGAGACAAACTCACACACGCACACATGCTTAAAAGATTCCAAAGTAAAATTAAAAAATAAGCTAATGAAACTCACCAGTATCTGCACACAAGATGGAACCATGGACTGATAGTCTTCACTACCTAGACAC
This sequence comes from Symmetromphalus regularis, assembly GCA_032355785.1. Classification (NCBI taxonomy): domain Eukaryota; kingdom Metazoa; phylum Mollusca; class Gastropoda; order Neomphalida; family Neomphalidae; genus Symmetromphalus; species Symmetromphalus regularis. The sequence goes on from JAULBS010026219.1 coordinate 20,865, forward strand.
AGCACATACATCTGACAGGTCAGCTGGATATGCTGAAAATATATTGTTCATATTATATACTAATAGAGTCTATCACCATTGTGAGGTATAGACAGGGCAAATCCAACCCAAGGGAGAAAATGTGCTTGTGAGGGCCGAGGTTTACCGATGTCTTTACAAAAACAGTTTCTCCCACAGGTTGGAATTGCCTTGTCTATACCTCACAAATGGTGACTGATTCTGTTTTTTGTCCACATAATTGTAAAAACAAAACTTTTAAAACTAACAAAAATAATTGCATTTCCCCCAACATGACATTACATTTTTCCTTGTTTTAATTATGTCATTTGCACTTTTACAAATTATAATTATGTCATATTTAGTATAGTCATTTCATTTTATATATTTTTTTTATTTAATATTAATTAAAATATGTTATTATTACTTTACATTTTTAATTAAAATTTTTATTTCAATCTTTGAAAAAAAAACAGAACTATGTCTCCTAATAAGTAGTTCCATTATTAGTTGCCCAGAAAGGCATAAGTAGAAATCGTCTAGCTCACAGGTCCGACAGATTTATCTAGCCCTCGGGTCAGACAGATTTTTCTAGCACCATGCAAAAAGCTGGATAACCCTGTCCAGTGGGCAAGAAATGTATATATAACCTCGTATAGCAAAATGTTTTACAGTGACCCGGTATAGCAAAATGTGTTACAGTGACCAATATGTTAAAATTGAGATTTTCAAATAATCCGATAGGGGATGATCACAGCTTTAAAATGATGTATAATTATAGCTCTGTTCCTCCATCTTTGAGATATTTAGTAATTTGTTTTTTTAATAGATTAAATGATGGCCCTTGGGCTATTTGCCTTTTAAAAACTGTCCAGATTAGAGTATTTCAACATGTTTTTTCATGAAATTAATGTCTTTCATCAATGAAAGACATACTTGAGTAAGTAAAAATGAGGAAACAACAATTTTGAAAATTTCAGCCTCCTGAACTATTTTTTTTATTTACTGAGAAATCTTCATGTATGATTTCCGATTCGTTTTGAAGTGCCTGGTCACATATATCCCTGACTGAAATTATCTTGCTGCTTATTGGTAACAGTAACTTATATGGCTGTAGCGGGTTTCCTCAAAAGACTATCAAATGCAAAACAACATATGTCTGACACCTAATAATAAACAATGTGTTTTGGATGTCATTAAACAACCAATTCATTTTTTATCATGGTTTATAACACAAAAAACATTCCCAACAATATAATTCAACATACTTTAACAACAAAACAGAAATAAAGCAGTTAAACATTTCTAACAATTACACATACTATAAGAAAACCTGACAAACCTTCCGCATATGATCTTCTATCATGAGTTTCTGCTCTAGAGAAACCCTCAGATTTGGAGACATCACTTCGGCTCTTGCCATCTCCGCTACTGTCACTGGTTTGGGTGCAGTTTCCTGATGGCTGTAAATAAAGAAATATGTATATTTATATCTTAATATTCAGACAATTTTGTTTTGAATTACCAGCAAAGAATTCTTTAAATGTGCATTCCCAAAGACAACACAGCGTATATCATGGGATTTGGTAAACCAGTTGTGGACCACTGGTCGATACAAGTGAAATACACCTATCCAATGAGTCTTGCAGAACACTAACTCTAGGTTGGAGCCAGTATACAGATTAAAAATCAAATATCACTACTGAAATTTCCCTTTAAAAAATATGGTTTGTGGGTGTAATATAACAAATTATAGTAATAATGATTTAAAAAGCTGCCGTCCATAACTTTTATAATGATACAATTAATTAGTACATTACCTGCATTCTATCCTTTCATCTTCATCATCTTGTTCCGGAAATAAAAGATGTAGTTCATCTATCAACTCATTCAGCTCTTTTTCTGTTAAAAAAGAAAACAAAACAAGATACAAATGTTTGCTTAATGACACTCAAGCACATTGCATATTAAAATGTAACGCAAACCATATAGTATTTATGACACGTGGTTTATAGAATAAAAAACATTATAACCACATAGGTTACACTTTTCTGTGTTTTGCTGTGCAGCAAGTGACATTTAGAAAACATTTTACCTTGTTTTTATGATTGTTACACAAAAAGGAAAGGAAAGTTTATTTTAAAGCACCCCAGCATATTGTTTATTCAGCTGCTATTTGGTGTCAGAAGTATTGTTTTGATACTCATGGTCTTTAGAGGAAACCTGCTATGCAACACAGTTTAATCTTTCTGATAAGCAGCAAGAGATCTTTTATATACATTTTCCCAAAGACATGACTGCATACCCCACAACATTTGATAAATAAGTTGTGAATCACTAGTCAATGCAAGAGGCATACAACTACCCATTGAGCCTTGCGAAGTACGTACATTGGGTTGGAGCCAGCATTGAGATTAAAAATGACATACCTCGACTGAGACGTGATCCTAGTACCTACCAGCTGTGAGTCAGACAATTTAACCACTGCACCTGGTCAAAGCGATAGCAAAACAAATGTTTACTTACTAGAAACTCTGAATGGTCGATCAAATCGGAAGTCCTCAGGATCTGTAACAACTGTGTCAGCTTCGGCAAGATAGTCATATTCAGGATCAACTGTCTCATCATCAACCACCTCAACTGGATCAGGTAGTTCAACTAAACAAAATATAGTAGCTAAGTCACTAAGACAGCAAAGTTAAGTGTACAAAAATTAAATGTAACAATGATCTACATAATTTGAGAATTACACACCTATTGTTTAAGCACGTTGTTTATTGCAAGAATCAAGTGCTAGGCATTTTCATGGTATATATTCATGGACAATATAAATTCATAAAATAGAAAACAGCTATATCTATAGTAATTTTATCCATAGCTTACTCTAAGGCCAGACAATTTCTAAATGTGTGATTCTCAAAAGTACACATATATCAAATATATATAAAATTAACATTCATTCTCAACTGATTTCAAGATAAAACATTGGTCTTCTTAAAATATTTAATCTTATAATAAATATTTAGAAATTACCTGATAAAAACAAATATTACTTGGTTACTACATTTTCAAATTTAATTTTATGGTAGTTATATTTTTATATCTTTACTGAATGTGGATTACACTGCATGTTTAGGACTGTTCAACAATGGATAAACTTTAGTTTTGCTGTTGTAGTCATTAATAAACAAGAAAAAGAACCAATCCCCATTTTATGAGGTATAAATAACACAATTCCAACCTGCAGGAGAAAATGCAAACCAGTCATTCCAAAAGAGGGCGGTACAGGTGGACAATGAGGAAAAGGGCTGGTAGGGTGGGCAAACCAACAGATATTATAAAACATTTTTATAGTGTTAGATTAGTTGTTTTGAATTTGCAGTATACCTAATACCAAGAAAGAGGTGTGTCTTCATATGTGTATGTGTGGGAGGGGCACTAGGGATCTGGCCTGGAAGCCAAGATGGTAGCAGTCCGAAAAAGTCTGGGTACCAAAAGTAAAGTTTATTTTATTTAACGACGCCTCTAGAGCACATTGATTTTTATCTTATCGGCTATTGACATCATACACATGGTCATTCTGACATATGTCTTTAGATGAAACACTCTGCCGCCACATAGGCTACTCCTTCCGATAAACAGCAAGGGATCTTTTATATGCACCGTCACACAGACAGGACAGCACATACTACAGCCTTTGATAAACCAGTTGTGGACCACTGGTTGGAACAGAAAATAGCCCAAACTGCAAATGGGTCCACTGAGAA
>JAULBS010026220.1:0-10493 GCA_032355785.1 Symmetromphalus regularis
ATGACTGACGTCCAATAGCCGATGATAAGATTAAAATCAATGTGCTCTAGAGGCGTCGTTAAATAAAACAAACTTTACTGTATATAGAGACTAAATAATTATCCCGGATTTTGTAATAGATGAGAAGGGAGTTGTAGACAGGTTCGTCTGTAGTATATTTAGCTTATTAGGTCTCAATAGCGAGGTGCATGAGTGCGTGTCATATCCTAAATCACAAAAAGCGGGTCATACACGTACTTGAACATGTAAGGAATTGACACAGTTTTGTTATCTCGGGAAATAAATGCTGTGGAGAAATAAGTGTTCACTGCATTTTCGACGGCAATTTTAGCGTAAAGTGTATTTTAGTTTTAATAATTTAGATGAAAAAAAATGCACCTTCAAAGAAAAAAAAATAGTTAAAAAAAGAGCGACGGAGAATGAAAAACTCCGCGTCAATATTCACGGTATTTCCGATTTCAGGGGTTGCTGCAAGGATTACCTAATTTAAAAACATTTTCCGATTTCAGGGGTTGCTGCAAGGATTACCTAATTTTAAAACATTTTCCGGTTGAGTGCACTCTCGACACAACCCCCAAACAGCTCGAATATCCCCATTTAAAAATTAACTTATGAAGGTTTACTTTCAGGTCATCTAAAACACACGAGAAATCATGGGGGTTATGCCCACTGAACCCCTATTATCCTATGTATGCTTGGGTGAAAATTATTTTATACTATCCGTCTTTGAGAAATCCGAGATCTGCCACTGAAATGCAAATAGGACGTATGTGAAAGCAGATTAAACTGTCCGTTTTTCAGAAACTATTTTGACTGTGAGCAGGGGTTGGGGAGATTATTAACGCGATAACATCACAGAAGTGCTAAAGTTCGCCTCCCCAGGGAGAGCTTGTTAGAGGAGTCATAGAATCTATCCCAGGCAGGAAATGTAATTGTTCATACCAGAATGTATAAACTGTAAATTTTAATATTGCTTAAGACCATACATTTTCTTTTCGTATTACGAAATGGACTTACTAAAGCATGATTTCCAAGTCTGAGGAGAAAAAAAAAAAAAATATTTTGTAGAAAATCATAGTCTTCCGTTTCAACGTACTAAAGCATTATTTCCAAGTCTGAGGAGAAAATAAAAAATATAATTCATTTTGTAGAAAATCATAATCTTCCGTTTCGAAGCATCGGGTATGTCTAATGTGACTATTCAAAAGTCATCGTTTTTGAGGTGCTATTTTAATATGAAATAGATTTTTTTTAAGACAGGAGTATATTTACGGCACTTTTTGTATTTCGATACATTTGCGCTAAGGCCACATGGCTAAGTGTTACATCGATATTATAAAGAGAAATACTGGAAAAGATTATTATTTAAGCATTTTAATTTCAATGTTTCGAAGCAAAAAGTGAAAGAAAAAAAGATAATTATATAGGCATTACCCCTGTGTAAAAAGTGGGGAGATGTGTCCCTTCAGTCCCTCCGTAGAATTGACGCTCCTGATATCGGCGATTCCATAATATGATAAAAAGTGGTCTAAAAGTAAAGACAGGGCGACCAACTTGAAGGGATGTTTTTTTTCCGGAAATTTCTAAATTTTCAGACTTAAGCGCGCGAACGCACTTTTTCAAAATCTTAATATAAATTTTACAAATAAACAACAAACCACATGATTCATATGTAGAAAATACACTGTCCGCGGGAAAATTAGATCGCCTATTTCGATTCGGTAATGTAATTGAAAATGGTTGGTTGGGTATGGCAACAATTCCGAAATTCAGGTTATTGGTTGAAAATTCCGGAAAGGTGGTTGCCCTGTTATATATATATAAATAAAAGATATCATGAGTGCTTGGTGTCTATGTCTATTTTCCCCCCTCTTTTCTTACAGGATGGAGAGCACGTGTGGGACAAGACAGTACAGGGCCTAGTCCTAGGTTCCTATTTCTGGGGCTATCTTGTGTCCCAGATCCCTTCAGGATGGCTGGCCACAAAAATTGGCGGCAAACGAGTGTTCGGTTGGGCCATCTGTGTGTCTGGCGTGATAACCCTCTTGACCCCCGTTCTTTCCAACGTCAACTACATCTGTCTTATTGTCGTTCGAATAGTCCTTGGCGCTGCATCTGTACGTGGTTTATTGTTTTTGTTATTATAATTATTATTATTTAGGCCAGATTTTTTTTTTAGTTTATTGTTTCTCAAACATAGTCCCCCATCCTCCCAAAAAATAGGGTTGGAGAAAGGTAAAAAAAAAGTTACAAAATGTCTTGGGAGGGGAAAATAAAATTTGGTATAAAATTAATTTGACCAGTTTTACTTATTTAACTGGTCATATGCCTGCATACTTCTATATTCACCCCCTATGATAAGAAATTATTCAACTTCAAAGTGTAAATTTAATGTTTTGTTTAAACCCTGATGCAGGTTTTTACTCTCTCTTTTTTCTAGCTTTCAGGACAATCGGTGGAAATAAAATAAGTGTAATTATCACTTTTAATTTTATTTTTGTTTAGCAAAATGTAGACTTGGTGGGTACGTGAAACGAATAATTTAAAAAAAGCACTGCCCTTAGTATAATAACTAAAAGACATTATTCCTGTCGATAATCATTACGTGCGTCGTCGTGTTTATGACTACTTTTGCATCAGTGCCGAATTTAGACTGTGAGGCACTAGTCTAAATAAAGCTTGAAGCCTCTATTTAATTAACTACATACAAACCCATGCAAATTTGCTACACAAGCGATTTTTAAATTACAGTACACATAAAAAGCCACAAAATGTTGAAAGCAAAAAAAAGAAAATCAGAAATTTGTATAGACCCAAGAGCATGTGAGGCACTAAGCTGTCGCTTGTTCAGCTTATGTCTAAATCCAGCACCGATTTGCACTGCAAGAAGTGATCACTTTCAGAAGTGGTATTTGTGAGAAATTTTTTTTACCGTTACGTTGGTTGGTTGGTTGTATTTATTTTCGTGCTTATATCCAATTAAGGTTCAAGCATTCTGTCCCAGGCACACAACTCAAGTTTCCTGTGCTGTCTGTCTTGGACAGAGGTTAGTGTTTGTAGGTGATACGAAATCCCACAGACAGGATAGCACATACCACGGCCTCTTATAAACCAGTTGTGAACCACTGGTCGGTATAAGTGGTATACACCTACCCACTGAGCCTCCCAGAGCACTCTCTCTCTGGTTTTGAGCCGATACTGAGATAAAAAATAAATAAAAAATCCCATGCCTCGATTGAGATTCGATTTCAGTACCTACCAGCTAGGAGTCTGATAAATGCGCCACAGAGGCCGGTTATCGTTACGTCGGGTCTGATATTTTTTAATATACGAAAACCGAAACGCAATTAGATCCTGGAGAGCAGACTTCTTTCTGGGAGATCCTTTAAAACCTCTAACTATACACATGTCTGTCTATAAGGTATATTTCCAAAATTATTTTTAGGGAGTTTGTTTCCCAGCAATGCACGCAATGTGGGGACTGTGGGCGCCACCTCTAGAAAGAAGTAAACTTGCAGCGTTTACCTACGCAGGTATTGTAAAACAGGCCAGACAGACAGACAGACAGACATAGATGGATATATATAGAGAGAGATAGAGATAGGGTGAGAGAGAGAGAGAGAGAGAGAAAGACAGAGAGAGAAACAGTGAGAGAGAGAAAGGGTGATATGTAACAAAATGTGTTGTTGGGAAGTTGTTGGGTTTTTTAGGGGGAGAGGGATGGCAGTTACGTGTTTTTTCTTCTAATATATATGTACAGGTGATGTATTTGCAATAATGTTCTCAGCATGATAGTACATTTTGTAATAGTAACTGGTACTGAATTTTATTTTATTTATTTGTGTGTGACTTTAATAACATCAATTCGATACAACGGCAAAACCGACAGGGAACTAACTTCATTATTATAAATATATTTGACTGTATTCCTTTCCTTTTGCGAAAACATTATGTCCTTGTATCCAATTTACTTCGAAGAATGCTATATACACACTTTATATTAATTCCGCTTGCATGCATTCTTATGGTATTTATGTCTGTCTCGTTAACTTATTTCTCAATAATAATAAGGGTGCCAAATTGTCGTGACACTTAATATGCTCACAGAATCTTTACTGGGAATAAGTACGTTACCAAATGCACGAGTACACAGTAAAGAATTGTCTATTCATCCTGGTCACCTAAGTTCGTTTGCAATATACTGGGACTTCGCTAGGGTTATCACATAGGCCCTGTTGTTTTTTCTTTCTTTGTATTTTAGTTACATAAATATAGATAACAATCAAACGGTGTAAATATTCGATATTTAATTGTTTATATTCGTACATTTGCTATCGTATTTTAGCAAAACTAATATTGCATTACGTGATTACGTAAACGCGCGCGTATGTGTGTGTGTGCGTATGTGTGTGTGTGTGTGTGTTTGAAATATGTTTGTAATGTGATCGTATTGATGTTTTGTATGTAAATATAAATTTTATTATTTAATCTATAATATTTGACGAAAATTTAATATAAAATAAAAATATATGTGTCGACTTGTACACCAGTGGTAAATGAAAACGAGATATCTATGCATGGACTTGAGTTTTAATTTTATTTTACTTGTTTAAAATGATACAGTTTTTATTTTGGGGGTGCTTCACGTTGACATTTTTATTCTTCGCAACATACTAGTATTTGATACAAATAATGTTTTATTTATTATTTTTTAAATTATTTTTTATAACTGTATTTTTTCATTCCAATCCCTTATTTACATAAAGAAACAACCCATGCAAAGGGAAAAAAAACAAGGGTTGTTTACAGAAAATTCAAATACAGTTGTATATTAGTTTAGTTAACAAGATACTTCCAAAAACAAACAAACAAAATAAAAACAAGAATTTCCTTTCCATTATACAAAATAAAACTGATATATTAGAAAAAATACAGGGTCAATTGAATTGCATTTATTAGATACAATTATTTGGTTCAAATTGGGAAATACAGATTTTAAATGCCAACTGAAAGTGCATTAGATACGTTTTTAAAATGTCAACAAAATATCGCAAGATCCCTTAAATTGTTTTACGTAGTATATTTTAGTTGGGCCAATCTTATATCGTTGGTATATTGTTTTTGTTTGTAGGAGCACAGGTTGGTAATGTGATGACCTTCCCACTGTCTGGATTTCTATGCAAGTATGGATTTGCAGGAGGTTGGCCATCCATCTTCTATATCCTAGGTAAGCATGCTGTTTTAAAAGAGGTCTTTCATTCATAGGTCGCGTTCTCTTTGCTTGTGTTACGTTCCTTGCATAATGCGTAACTAAAAGTATGATATCATGCAATCAACTGGGCAAAGTTTACATTCCTGTTCTTAGAACTGATTTGACAAGAATGACATAAAGTATTAATTGTGTGATCTCTAGCTACCCGCGAGGATCACTAAACATGCAGCTGTAAACAACTCTCGTGTAATATCATTGTGTGGCACGTACCTGGAAATAAAGTAATCTCTCTAGTACAGCAGCCGATGCAGATAATCCGGGCTTACGGGATACAACAGTTTGAACAAAGCGACATGTCACCTGTCATTTTCGAACATCACGTGGAATAAAAGTCAAACTTTGAGCTTGGATCTGGAACTAAAATTGGGAAGAGCCTAGTCTGCAAACTTTCAGTACAATTCATTTCCAAAACTAGTCTTTGGTTATTTCAAATTGTGTGGTTGTAAGAAGAGGTGTCCCAAATTTAATAGATGTTTCAGCTTGGATGATGATTTTGGAGAAATGGCTAGAGATATTTGTTATTAATTTGGTACACGTTTTGAGGATAGAAATGGCATACAAATGAAAAAAAAAACATATACACCTATTTATTGTTTTATTGAGCTGCAAAGGGTTAATGATCATGCACATAATATTATGTGATGGTTTCTCTGATATTCTAAACTAGTGTTTATTTGTATAAATAGTCTCTCCTTATTACGGGTGACTGTGGATAGACTCATGGCCACTGAATTAGCCACGTTTTGTATTTGTCTATCTTATAATCCTGTTTGTGCTTTCTATGCTGCTGCCCCTATCCCACCCCAATATACAGTGGCCTCTCGGTATAAAATCCTGGCTACTCCAATGCTTGAGACAAATAAAACAATTTCATTTTGAATATTGCTTTAAAGATGGCGAATTAGTAACCATATTTAGGCCAGGCAAAGGTCCATGCAAAGCTGTAATAGGCACGGGCTAGATGGGAACTGTAAGCCACTATTTCAAAAATGCTCTTTATTTTTGTAATCAGTGCTAAATACCAGGGGTAGTAGACACCCCAAAAAAGTATGTCAGTGCTAACTGGGCCACCTGACCCAAATCGGTCCGGGACTGGGTGTCGCTAAGCGGTTCGAACTTTGTACTATGTTCATGTTATAGAAGCACTCCAGTCATTCCATTTGCTGTACTAATAATTTAATACGGTGCTTTAGTACTGCTTATGAAACAAAGAGCCCCGGATTATGACCAGGGTCAGCACAAGGGTTACCGTTTCTCCCCAACGTGCATTGAGCAAGTGCGATGAACCGTCTAGACAGATATTCTGTTTCGGATATTGAATTTTAGTATTCAGATGGTACAGTACTATCTGGTTTCGTATGAACTTGTTGCGTGTCACTGAAACGAGGTATGTAACGTCAGTATCAGGCCCGTACGCAGGGACGGGGTGGGGGTGCGACGGGTGCGCACGCACCCCCTTAAATCTGTCGAGGTCCGTAAATGCAAATTTGGATTGACGCTAATTTACTAGAATAACGTTAAAAACGAAAATAAAACGTTCGGGCCTTCACAAACGCACCTCCCTAAAGAAAATCCTGCATACGGGCCTGAGTACCTACGAGTCGTGAGTCCGATAGCGTAACTTTTATACCACCTGGGACGGTATATCAAAATGTCGTGTGTGTTGATGTGTGTGTATGTACCAGTCATAAAGCCAGGAAAATAAATAAAACCCAACAATTTTATTTACTTATTTAACGAGCCCTCACCTCCCACCATCCAGCACAAAAGTCAATGAAACCAACAAAAACGTTAGTCATAACTATGTTCAAAATATTTATTTTACTTTTATCTGCACATTCTTTATGTACCATGATACTTGGAGCATTTAGTATATTTTATTATATCTATTAACGTTTATTTTTGTTTTCAATTTTTCATTTCGCGTAACCATTACACAATATGTTACATGCACAGTAACAATAATTATAGTAAATAAGCGCAAACAAAATGCGAGTTACGCAAAACTTGACTTGACCAAGTGAACTATTTTCGTAATGAATTGAATGCGACTCTCCACCTTTTCTTTGGTACACCGGTATATACAAAATTGTGATATGCAGTGATAGTCTACTTTTTGTTTTATTTATTTATTTTTTAAGTGCCGGAATGTCATTAAACAAATGTTCTATCCTATTTAAAAATTCTTCTTTTTTTTAGTCATTTAGTTATCACGTATTATCACAATATCCCTTGAGATTTCCCCTATATATAAAAGCTATTTTTGATTCCGATAATGAACCTTGATTTTATGACTAAATACTATTTCAAAATGTCGCGTGTATCAACTGTAATTGAGCATAGACATGCTAAAACCCAACTCTGTCCTATCAGATAAATGGTATGACCTTGTCACTCACGAAGCATTCTCTATGATAAATGCAAGGTGTTCGGTGTAGGTTTTTATATAATTCTTTTTTTATTATTGTTTTTTTATGATTTTTTTAAAGACGAGACAAGGACATTGTAGGATGTTTTTTTTTATGTTGGCACGTCACGGGGCACTTAATAAGTGACCCATTTACACCTGAATAAACATTTCATACAGACATTTCAGGAAAGGAAAGGAATATTTGTTTAACTACACGTCACCCCAGAAGTTTACTAAAGTTAATTTGTCAGGTTTATAGCTAACATTTTCACAAGGAGTGGGGCATGAACAAATAAATATTCTGGGTGAGGGCAGAAGTGCTGAAAACCGTTAATTAAAAGTTATGTTATACTGAAAATATTGTTTGGTAAATTAAATGACTTGGGAGGTAGCTGCCCCTTGCTCATCTGTTTTTGTCAAAAGGAGACAAATTGACTTAGGCTTTTGATTGATTGTATGGTTGTTTAACGACTCACCAGCACAAAAAATAAAATAAATAAATATCGGCTATTGTGGGTCATACTATGGTTAAATTAAACATTTAAAAATAAATAAGTGTACCGAGTTGATTTACAATAAGATAAACTATACATAACATATACTAGTATAATAAACAATATAATAAATATGGTAATAATAATAATAATAATAATAATATAGGCCTAACGGACTGTAGGCCTACATAAATAAAATGAATGGAATTTGCCACATAACGCCTTCAGAAAGGAAATGAACGTAAATTGAATAACCGTCCAACATAATTATTCTGTAGATTTAAGATTTTAGAATAAAATTGTGGCTTTTGTAAACTTCATTAATTGGTTTAGGTTTCAATGTCAGTATTTTGTGCTAACTTGTACATTAGTCCAAATTTTGGTTGTTGACATGACAACTGAGTTGTCTTCCCGGAAATGATTTTTTTGTTTTTTAATGGGGACGGACTATGTTTAGGACTTGACTTATCACGGATGCCGCCAATTGGGCAGGATACACTAACGTTTTACGAGCATCTGGTACCATTACTGTTTTTATATTTATTCATGTGTGCAGGCTCATGTTTTTGCTTGTACACCTATATCGCTTATATTCTGTTTTGTGCAGATTGTTTCGGATTTCCTCAAAAAGATGCTTATTTAGACATAACCTTCTTCCTATACTGCGTTCAAGATTTATCTATATCTAAATTAAAAGTAGTATCTATATTGATTAAAGGTAGGCCTATTTTCAGGCTCGGTGACAAAATAAAGTGACCGAAATCTAGAGACTCAAGAGTGTTTTCGAAATATGAAGAGGTTCGTGCAGGAACGCTGTTACCCCTCGGTCATGTAAATATCACCCCCGCCTTCAAAAGCACTCCACGAGCCATGAAAGTGCAGGATTTACCCGTAGGAATGGCAGGCCTCAAAATCTACGGGCCCCCGGCTAAGGTGTATAATATTTTTGACATTGTCATAGGCAGTGCCGGATTTAAGCATAAGTTAAACAAGTTACAGCTTAGGGTTTCACAATCCATAGGGGCCTAACAATTTTTTATTTTTTTTTGGTTGTTGTTGTTTTATTTTATTTGCTTGCCAAACTTTATGTGACTTTTGTGTGTACTGTAGTTTTTAACAAGGGGCCTCCAATCTTTATATATCTTGAAGGCCTCACCAAGTCTAAATCAGGCACTGGTTATTTATAATCACCTACGTTTATACTAAGAGACATGATTTGATGAGATCGGTATCCCGCATTCGCGTGACTATACGAGCAACGCTTCCACTACATCGGGTGTCACCCCGTGTCACTTAGGATTCATTCAACCGAGTGGAGTGTTTGCCATCCCGTGGTAATCAGACTGGCTGTTAAAACTGCCGCTAATCATCGAGTGTGTATTACGCTTTGCTGGACCCCCGGTACGGCCATTGTTTGTTGTTTGAAGTAAAAACTTAAGCAAATATATCGCCAGTGTAAATAACGCCTGGTATTCATCGCTCCCTAGTTACCATCAGTTTTATTTAGGTTGTCATAAACACTACAGAGAAAAATCGACCACTTTGTTATTATAATTTATTGTGAAAAGCTATTTTATCTGCTGTATTTTGTTAGCTTATCTCTCTGTGTTTGTCTTTCTGTTTCTCTGTCTCTTCTCTCTGTTTCTTCTTTCAAGACTTTCTGTCTATCATTCTTAATTTTCATCATATCTTACACACCGTATCTTTGTCTATCACTGTGTATTTCTCTGTCTTCCCTTCTCTCCCTCCATCTAACCTTTTCTCCTGTCTGTCTGTCTGTCTGTCTGCCCCCATTCTCTCTCTTCATATAATTATTTTTTATTCTCTCTCTTCATATAATTATTTTTTATTATAATATTCTGGGGCGTAGCCAGAGAGGGAAAAATGCCGAGGCAAACCCAGACGCTGGATAATGAATCATGTGGATAATAAATATCTGTATCATAGGGGAAAAAATAAAACAAATCTGCGGAAATTCAAGACGAGGTAAGTGTCTCGTCTGCCTGATGATGGCTACGCTATAGATATTATTAAACATTTAAAGAAGCCGCATCGCATGGTGACAAAATTAATGTGACAAATGATGATAGAATTTTGTGGATTAATATAATTACTTTAATTATATATAGTTGTTAATACCACATAAGGCACACGTACAAGGGTTGGTTTCGGGAGTTAAAACGACTCAACCGCCACCTCAAATTTAAGGTTTTATTTAAATTTATTATTATTATTATTTATTCTACTACTACTACTACTACTACTACTACTACTACTACTACTACTACTACTACTACTACTACTACTACTACTACTA
>JAULBS010026231.1:0-10492 GCA_032355785.1 Symmetromphalus regularis
GATATAGATACTATTAACTAATATTCAGTTATAAATTTATAATTTTTTCTGGCATCCTGGTTTCGCTGTATATATACGTGTGTGTGTGTGTGTGTGTGTGTGTGTGTGTGTGTGTGTGTGTGTTTGAGAGTGTGTGTGAGTGTGTGTGTGTGTGTGTGTGTGTGTGCGGACGTGTGTGTCTGTGTGCGTCTCTCTGTGTGTCTCTGTATGTGTCTCTGTGTGTCTGTGTGTCTGTCTCTGTATATATGTGGTTATGTCGAGGTGCAGGGCGATTCCAAATTGTTGAATCATATGACAGAATGATACAAATATAAACTAATTTAACTATATTAAACAAAATGGATGAGGTGAAAGTTCTAAATGAATCATAGAATGTTATCTTCTGGGAAATAAATTCAACAATTATTACTGCAATGTAGCTAAGCTTTTGACACATAATACATTACACAAATATCATATAGCCAAAACTGTTATAAAAATAATCCTAAAATTCACAAAAACTTCTAATAATTAACAAATATTCATAAAACACTTGCCAAATGACATTTTTGAAGCACAGATATTTCATTACATGGAATGTATCGGCAATTAGGGTCACCTGCTGTTTGTTAGCGCTTGACATTATTACCAAGCGATTTTGACATTTTGGACAGACGTAATCTTGCCGTGGCGGTAATATGAGATTAAAACTAATTTGATAAATATTGCATGAACACGTTATACCGAAAAGGCAAAAACTGACAAGCAGATATGTCATGTGAAACTAATTTGCATAATTAAACATTTGAGCGTTGTGTTGACACGATTTGTCAACTTTTATTTCCTTTTTTACGCTCGTTATAGATACATTAATATCGTAATCGCTTGAATGAAAGATTAGGGTGAAAAAGAGCCAACTCGATTTAAATTGTTTTTAAAATACGAGATAAGACCATCTGAAGACTTATTAATTTTTGTTTTATTTTATTGCTTTATGTTTATTTTTTAGAAAGGGGCAAGGCCGGCGCCGTCAAAGGTGTGGCAAAGGGGGTTTTGCCCCTGCAACCCAATAATCTGCGGCGCCTTTTCTTGTGACAATATTTACATTTATTACGTTGTAATGGCGCCTCTATTCAGTCTTCTACACCCCCAACCCCATATTTAAACGGCTGCGCCGGTACTGAGGTGTACATCGATTACGAGTCATATTTATTTCATTACCTAATGAAGCAGTTTCTATGAAGGGCAATGCGATTTTAATTTTATTATAATACAAAATTGAACAAAAATAATATTATTCCTTTGAGCGCACTTTCTTGAAATAGGCAATTCGATTTGAATGTATTAAAGAACAAGGCTCGACTGCATGGAAATTATTTTTTATTTGCTTAGGATACACTTTCTATAAATAGATAATTCATTTTCAATTTATTAAAGTGCAGGTTAGACAATTTGAAAAATGTTTTCTACCTGATTAAGGCGCACTTTCTAGAAATTTAAAATTCGATTTATTTTTTATTTATTTATTTAGTTTTTTTTATATTAAATTACAAGTTTAGACTATTGAAAAAGAATTTGTTAAACTGTCTAGAGCGCACTTTCTAGAAATTTGTAATTCAATTAAAATTTTATTTAAGTACTAGGTTAGACTATTTGAAAAGTGGGTTTGTGTTATTAATTTGGGCTCACTTTATAGAAAGAGGCAACTTGATTTAAATTGTATTGTAGTACAAGTTTAAATTATTTCAAAATTGATTTGTTTAACTGCCTAGGGCGCACTTTCTAGAAAGATGCAACTTGGTTTGAAATTTAATAAAGAATAAACTTACAGACGACTTTGGTTTCATTGCTATGGACGCACTTTGTTGGAAGAAGCAGCAGATTTAAATATTATATTATATACTGAACAGCAAAAGAAAGATAAATGTTTGTTCAGATCCAGTTTAATTAAATTAGACGAAAACTTTATTCATGATAACCATTCAATGAAAAAACGCTTTACACTTCTCTGCACATGTCCCCAGTAAGCAAACCTTCCAACGTCAAAATATGGTTAACTTTTATTCAATCAAACATTGGAAATAAATTTGCGTTTCTTTTGCTGTCCAGTATATTTAACTGGTACATACATACAGATTTGTTTTCGAAGATCGTTTGCCAGACTTTTTTAAATTAAAAAAAGAATGGTCATTATGTTCACGTTAAGCCCTTTGTCCTACAGATGTGAATATGTTTTAAAAGTCAGATGTATAGAACTGCGTATTCTATACCTATGACGTGAAAGATGGAGTGGGGGCAAGTGTTGAATATGGATAACAAGCATGTAATGGTCCCTAGGGAGCAGTTTAACGCTGTCAAGTTATGCACATTCCAAGTCACGCCACGTCCTTTAGACACAGACGCTATTTCAGAATACTCCTGCAATTCCATGAACTCATAAAACTGAGCCTTAAATTACGCAAGTCAGTCAAACTAAAATGATGTCTGACATAATGCCATATCTGGAACTACGTCATATGTTTTAAATTGCTTTCTAAATCGTATTTCCAGACAAAATCTAATTGAAATTTCGACAAAATGGTTGCTACTAAATTAGATTAAAATCATTACCACTTTGTGAAGTTATAAAAATCCTACATGAGATTTTCTAATTTTTATTTTTAAAATTGTGTCTAGTAAATTGTAAATCCATTGTTATTGTTCATTTTTTCCTAACAACACCCCACTCTATCCAAGACATAACTTTCTAGTAATGCTAGATGTTTTGTTCATGATAGATGTGTTTGAACATTCGTTGCATATAGGCTAATTGACATATTATCCTTCCTTTATTTCATATTTATATCAGTTACAGTGATATAAGTTTATAATTAATTTATTGGTAATACCATTCTGTTTTTGTTCTGTATTTTATATTTTAATTTAGATAGCCATATATATGCGCTTCTTTTCTACTTATCACACGTGTAAATAGTCATATATATGCGCTTCTATACTGCTTATTACACGTGTAAATATCCAATTACAGGCCCTTCCTTACTGCTTATTACACGTGTAAATAGCCATATACAGGCGCTTTCATACTGCTTATAGGCACTTCCATACTATGTTTTACACGAGTAAATAGCCATATACAGACGCTTCCATACTGCTTATTAAACGTGTAAATAGTCATATACAGGCGCTTTAATACTGCTTTTTAAACGTGTAAATGGTCATATAAAGGCACTTCCATACTACTTATTGCACATGTAAATAGTCATATACAGGCGCTTCCATACTGCTTATTATGTTTGCACGGAAGTAACTCGGTGACCTAATACGTTATTAATTATTTAATGATTATCATAAATTCTTAATTAGGGTTTTGTTAAATCAGTGTTAATAAATACATATTAAACATTGTTAAACTGTTAACTGTACCCTATGTGTTTTAAGTTACCCGCAAATGAGTGAGTACCGCCTTGTTATATGTGTTTTAACAGTTCATCGTCATTTGAAATTAGTGGTCGAACGGGTGAATCCAAACCCAGTGAAGTAAGGTGCCGAAAGGGTGGGGCACACACAGATACATACATATATTTACATTGGAAAATGACTATATATACGAAATATCTAAATGCGGAGGCACATGCCTCCTGCCCCTGCCCCCTGCCCCCTTACTCCCCCACCCCCGCCTTCCTATGCCAGTGAAACGCTTTGAACTCTCCGGATTCCCCCATGATGTTTTCAGAATTTAAAAACGTGCCAGTATTATTGTTTATTTAAAAAAACATTTTTTTTAAATGTGTCAGTCATTTGATAGTCTCAGGAGTAATCGTACTGAAAATACATCAGAATATATTAATACGTGATGCAAGTTGTGCACCACAATATGTCGTTATGTGACATTCTATCTTCACAAGGAGAAACTCGTGTTTTATCCCACCATTTGAAAGACTGGAAAAATATATATTAAATGTGTGATTATAATGGTACTGAAGATATATTTCACTTTATTTCGAAGTATCCATCGTACAGAAATTTACGTTGTGTGTATAAACCAAATTTGTAACATTTATATATCGTGACCATAGAATTACAATGTTCTGTTTTATACCTAAAACCTATTAAGTTAGAACTTTGTAATTAACACACACACTCACACACACTCACACACACACACACACACACACACACACACACACACGTACGCACGCGCGAACATCCCAAAACAATGCAAGTTTAGTAAATATTTAAAATATGCATTATGTTCACGTTCTCAATAATTATATTTAACGGTCTACTCTCCAAATACACCACCATCACTCACCGTACCTGTTCACATGTACATGGAACGTATGTCTATAAGTCGCAATAAATAAATTAATTAATTTAACATAATTAATTAATTAATTAAAATAAAATGCTTGTCTACATTGTCAGTTTACTCCTTTAATCAGTGTTGCAATATAAATATCACATCGTTAGAAAGGTACTTTAGTTGTCTATGAAATACATGAATTTAATTATTATACATATAACTTTAACGTCTTTGGCTAAGGAGTGTTTTAAAATATGTGTCCAACAATATCGTTAAATTTGAATGTGTTTAAATCAACGAGAAGACGCATAACTATAAACAAAACAAAAATACCAGGCCCGTACGCAGGATTTTCTTTAGGGTGGTGCGTTTGTGAAGGCCTGAGATTTTATTTTCGTTTTTAACGTTATTCTAGTAAATTAGCGTCAATCCAAATTTGCATTTACGGACCTCGACAGATGTAGGGGGTGCGTTCGCACCCGTGCCCCCCCCTCCCCCCTGCTTACGGGCCTACTGTATAGTACGTTATTCTGTATACAAATAAAAATAAAGCATTTTTTAACGTCATTGAACTTTGTCCCGATTCGTTCTTTCAGCATGGCGGGACTGGTACGCTCACGAATTTAAAATACGATGTACATGTACGATAATTCGGCATGCAGCGTAGCGGACGGTCGCACTAGTTAAGCAAGTCCGTAGGTAGTACAACAACCCAGTTGATCCTAATGTAATGAGTATTTTGCGTGAGGGTGGAGAACAAGTTGGGAGGGTACCAGCAAATTTGTGCTGAGCTTTCAGACAACTTCTTGAGATAGGATACACAAGGAGTTCAAATGGACACTGAACATGCTGTAGGCATGCAGTTGTACATCTGACAGTGTCACCTTTACGTATATATCGAACAGTGTACAGTATACATATAACGGACAAAGTACAGTCGCATTAATTTAGGGACGCGTTCATTTCATGATTTACATTATTTCACTTCGATTAACCGAAAATTACATTTATAAAATGTCCAAAAGAGTTTTTAAATCTCAACAAATATTTTATTTCATTTTTTCTTCCAGTTCCCATACTAAATAATTTTGTAACCGGTAAAAAATAAGAAGAGAATAGTCGAATATAAATAAACACTGCACTTGTCATGAATAAATTAAGAGTTAGCGCTACAAACATCTCAGTAAAACGACCGCTATGATGTTGAGAATGCTGCTGAAAATATTCAAATATTCGTTTATGAAGCTGCATTCACGTGCTTTCCAGGTAGACTAAGACTGGTTATTTTAACACGTTATTTGATGGTTTGGAAGGGGTGTATTCAATTACACTTTAGTTATAACATGTAAAACTATTTGTTTTATACCCGTGATGGGTTCATAACCTATCCATTTAGTTTGTGATTATATAGGATTGTATATATGATACTAACCGTTCCGGCAACACTTGTGTCTTTAGTAGCTGCATTACAAGATGGTGTCAGGTTGTTATCGTTGTAGTTATTTGAAACCTGTAAAGAAGTCGCCAATTGACTTGAATAACAAACAGAATCCCCTGAATTTGTATCCTTATTTGCACCTTCGACCATGATCTGAGCATTAGCATCGTTAGTACTGCTAACACCAATTATGTTGGTTATATCCAGGGTCATAGAACTGGTGTCGTCGGGTGGGCTGCCTTCACAAGTAAGTTGAACTACAAGAATAAAGAAAGTAAACCTAATAATAATAAAATATAACAATTCAAAGAAATATTTATTGCTCCACTTTTAATATATATACAACAAACAAGGGGTTCTATGAGGGAATAAATAAATTTCTATAACACATGTACACTTTCTTAAAATATAAGGAGAGGCATAACAATAACATTTAAAAAAAAAAAAAATAGTTTGTAATCATTCAACTACAAACGTTTTATGTAAACCACAAATATTTTAGTTGTGCAATCTTAAACCTACAGACGTCACTAACAAGTCATAACAAGCACAGACAATGGTCCTAATTTTATACTAATTAGCAATAACGGTACAAACAATAGCTCAATAAATCGCCATACAGCCAATTTCAGGGATGAGAATTGTCCACGGATCCGCGAAATTCCGCGGATTTTATCTCCTCAGGATCGATCTTGTGAATCGCCTAAATCCGACGAGATAATTTTGAGGGGGGTGAGGTCCGTTTTTAGCCACTTCTCTTCAAAGCAACGAAAAAAAATACCTATCTCAGGCAAAAATGTTTTCCGGAAAATAAAAAGTAGTTTTGAAACAGCAACCGTGAGAAACAAATGAGCGGTCGGCACTCTGCATTCTGTGAACGATCACGCTTTATTTCAGTTTCCCGCAGATCACTTCGGCCATATCCGATGTTCTAAGGAAAATTGCGAAGCATAGAGGATCTCTGGGCACTTGTTGGTCGAAAGCAGTCACATGGTAATCGAACATGGCTGCGCTCATAAGCTTGTTACCGCAACGTGACCACAGCTCGTAAAATTCGCGTTATAGACAATTTGTTTCAATGGAATTCGGCAACAGGGATATGGATGATATAAAATAAATTGATAAGACAGGCAAAAAGAAATTTAAGTGGAATTTGTTGGAGGAAAAGGACCCTCAAAGTTCCTCAGAATGCACGATTTCCATCTGTGTTTCAGAAAAAAAGGTCCTACCTTGGTTTCACCCGGATCGGTCGACTCTCACCCTCGCATTGTGATCTTAAAAATCTCCAAATGAAAGGAAATTTGCAATCTTGTTGGTTTCTCATGAAATGTACCTTTGTTCACATTAAAAAAAATTCAGCTGTTTTTCTCATTTGCAATTCTCAGCCCTGCAATTTGCATGTTTCACTTTAAAGACAATCTTCACCTGTATTGCTGTAGTTTATATTAGTTATTGAAAACAGATCTCTCTCTTAAAAGACGTTATTAAAGATATAGACAGAAGTAATTTAAGGAGCTAATTGTCTAAATATTGGTTACGAATGAAACTTTCATGCATTTGTAATACTAGATCTCGCTTTCATATCACACACGATGTTTTAACTGAACCGGTCATAATACCAGGGCCCGTGCATTTTTTTGAGGGGACCTTTTTTTTTATGATTGAAATTCATTACTGACGTCCCTGTGATGAAAATTAGCCTGGCAGTCTTTTTTTTTACACATGTCGTTTGGCGGACATCTTTAAAAATGGCCGCCGTTTTGAAGTATTTTGAATAATTGTCAAAATCTCGATAACCAGTGGAGCAATTTTTATTTTTTAAACCGCGTTGCATAGGTACTGAAATAATCTATATTTCATTACGCCATTTCAAAATCTCTGATAGTTTTTTAAGTATAACAGATCTTTTGGAATATAATGGCGTTGTGTATGTATATTGACATTTACACACTTGAACCCCAGAACCCAGGATTGATTACCTGCCAAACGACAGGTGTAAAAAAAAGACTCCCAGGCTAATTTTCATCACAGAGACGTCAGTAATGAATTTCAATCATAAAAAAAGGTCCCCTCGAAAAATGCACGGGGTGGGTATTATGACTGGACTATATGTGGTAAATTGGATTTTAAAAGTTGCAAAACATTTGTGATCTATAATTGTGTACCAAACATGTTTTTGTCTTTCTTTCCTGAATTTATTTTAAATCTTTGTTATCGAGACTTATACTGCCAACACATTTGCAGTGATTTTGTGGGGCTTAGAACCATTGTTTATTTAAACTTAAAGAGTTCTCGAAAGTAAAATACAACACAATTTGGAATAGGATGCAGTTTGATACATTAATATATTTTTTTCTACTTCAAAATCCAACTTTAATTGTAGTTTTTAATCATTCTCAAATGCCTTCCCTATTAATGGATAATGTTGACTGTACTTGTATGCCACTCAAATACCCAGTCATTGTTTGTCTGAATGAAGTATGATTCTATGAAGCTAAAAGTGCACCATTTGTACGATTTTAGCTACTGTCAACATCAAAATTGTTAATTCAAAAAGCTTTTCTCTGATATTAATGGTTGTTAATAAATTCTAAGTTTCCTTTTCATACAGATTACTAATTATTTTTATTACAATGTTTAAAATACTGATTAGTGGATTTTAATGACTATATGTAAACTGTGTATAAATAGGAATATACATGTATTTATGATTTCGAAAACCTCTATTTGCAATAAATGTTAAAATGAAAGTAGATCATTATGTGATCTGTTAGTAGGTTACTGGGAAATTCCATGAAGGTGCAATCGGAGTAACTAGAGCAGGACATGTCTGAGAAGTAAAATAGCCAAATTAGTGCATTTGTATGTCAATTAAATACAGAAGTAATAGTTAAATATTGGTAAGAGAAGATCAGATTCATGTCTCAGGCATGAAACAGACTGGATGATAAATTCTAAATAGTTAAACAATAATCCACAGATTACAGCTTTAATGGAAGAAAAATAATATTGGTGAGCAATACTTGTCTCACCAGTTACATAAAATGTTTGGCACTGCCTAGTACAGTTTAGATATAACTTATAAGATTTCATTAAATTTATAAATGCATTTTTAAGGGCTTTTATAAAATTACTTAAGCATATTTTTGCAGAAATTTGATACCTTTAGCTGTGTAATTTATGTTAATACTGGACTGAAACCCTCCTATATATGTAACTTCACAATTATATAACAATTAATTATTATTATTCTTCCTGCTCACTCTGATAATTGCAGGAAATATCAACAGAAAATCTTTTGAAAAAGGAGATTGATTTCAAACTAAATTATAAATAATAAAAAATAAAAAAAGTTTATATAATCTTGTTTATTTCCTCAAAGCAATAAGAATAATGCATCTGTAAACACCTATACAGGGTGTCACTGTGTATGTGTGAAAAAGGCCTAGTAAACCCAAGAAAATGGTGTGTAAAATTATACGAGTTCCAAATTACTTAAAATTAAACAAATATATATTAATAAATTGGTATTCTCCAAACTAGCACACCTATTTTGTTATTCTTATAAAGGAGTGAGTTTAGACAATCCTTTCTGTTAGAGAATTTATAATACTGTAAGGTACAAAATACATTTATGTATTTCAGTTTTAAACAGTTTATTTGATTTCATTTTTGCATATTTGTAGTATCCATCGAACGGTTGCAATGTTGTCCAAAACTACAGACCCTAAACCTACGTTGCAACCACATTGATGAGATAGCCAATCTTGAGTGTTGTTCGCAGCTCTGGAGCCTTGATTTGAGCAATAATAAGGTGAGGAATGATAGTCTATATAATAGTTATGAATACAGATAAAGACTGATCAACACATATTATTATATATAACAATATTAACATGCATTGAAATATTGGAAAATATAAGTGAAATATTCGTATTGTTTTTGTCAACAGTGGAAACTGTTACCTGAAATCATAAATTTAATAATAAATAGTCGGGAGTTGGATATTCTGATCATTGCCCTAAAAAGTTTTAATTGTTTCACCTGATAACTTTCTTATTGCTAGCCTACCATGTTATGGATGACATTAGGCCAGATAAAAAAATATACATCCCTGCCCGACCTGAGAAATGCCCCCGACCTCCAAATATTAGTTTTTTTTTTAATTTGTCAAAAAACCCTTCAAATAAAGTATTAAAACTCTGAAAACAACGTTTTCCTGCCTATTATAGTGATTGCTCAATCACCGACGAACTTCATACTGACGACAGTGCCTCAATCGGACAAAAGATGTACCAATTTTAATGTTTATTTGTTTAATTGAAAGTGTCTATGGTCTTCACTACCTTCCTATCATGAATACCATGGTTAGTTTTCTTCTTCCTGTTCACTGCCATTCTACATACAAAATAAAAAATAAAAATAAAAACCTCCTTCCCTACCTGAAAAATTGAAATGGGTGGGCGCTAAACAAGTATGTTTTTTTATATGGCCGTATGTTGTACATTTTGCCTAGTTATATTTATAGTAACATCATTTACACTTTTGTGAAATTATAATGTCATATTTGGGTACTAGCAAACTCCTTAACCAGAGCAATTTAATGAAATGACAGTTTACTGACTTTTTGATGTTATAGTGAGAAAATAACAACAAATATATACCAGTGTTGGAAATTCATTGAGAATTGAGGTAGTCACCAGGGCTCCAAACTTTGAAAAGTTGGTGGACCAACCTATTTTTCAAGTATTACCTACCTACAAGTTGTTTAT
>JAULBS010026242.1:0-10490 GCA_032355785.1 Symmetromphalus regularis
CATTGATTTTTATCTTATCATCGGCTATTGGACGTCAATCATATGATCATTCTGACATATTTCTTTAGAGGAAACCCGCTGCTTCCACACAGGCTACTCTTTCCGATAAACAGCAAGTGGTCTTTATATCTACTGTCCCATATACAGGACAGCACATGCCATGGCCTTTGATGAACCAGTTGTAGACCACTGGTTGGAAAGGAAAATAGCCCAAACTTCAAATGGGTCTACTTGGAAGGATCCATCCGACGACCTACAGCTTCACAGGTAGACACTCTACCATTTGAGCTACATCTATCTCCTTCAAATTGATTGGTCGGTTGTGCGTATGTTGTGCTCCTATCCATTTAAGGTTCAAGCATGCTGTTCTAAACACACAACTTAGCTTCATGTGCTGTCTACTTAGGATAGAGATTAGTCTTAGTTCAAGAGACGAAACCCGTTGACGCCACACTAATGTGTCTATTATCATTAAGCAGCGGTGGATCGTTTATATGCATAATCTTACAAACGGGGCAGCACAAACCACGGTGTTAGACAGACTAGTGTTCGATGTAAGTGGTATACGCCTAACCACTGAGCTTTTGGTATTAAAAATTCTATGATTTACTGAGATTTGATCCCAATATCTACCAGTCATGGGTCTGATAGCATAAACCACAGGTGACGGTATTTACAAAGGTTTAGACCTCAGTGTCATATGACGACTGCATTGCTATCAACAAATTACTTTCTATTTGGTGTTTATTCAATTGATTGTTGTGTATGAATTTGACTGTTAAATCAAGCTATTAACATGGGCTGCCGCTAAACACCGGATTAGTGTCATACAATGATCGTCTGCTGTCACGATTAAAGCTGCGTTCACATAAAAACAAAATTAACCATTTTTTGCATCCGCTCCCGCTTTCGCACGCGTTATCCGTTGTCCGCCAAATCGGTTATGCAAATCGGTTGGTGCGAACATATTTGTCTGCCTCCGCACATTTACACCTTTCCGCACAAACCGGTTCGGGACCGATTTTGTCTGAAGCGGACAATAGATGCGGATAAGGATTCCCACAATGTGACGTCATATTCGGGTGTTGGTTTTTTACCTAGGTGTATTATTTTATGCGGACACAGTTGTGATGCGAGTTTGCTAAAACACATGACAAGTGTGTTCGCACACAACGGACGGCGGATAACACGTGCGGAAGCGGGAGTGGATGCAAAACACTGTTTTAAATCACTGTCTTCCAGTCCGATATTTTACCACTGGACCATTGAGGCTCACACATTCCAGACAAATAAAAAGTCACTGCCATTTGAATGTTAAAGGACATGTATGTCAAATGTTTCCCTCGAGTGCATGCAAATGTCAGGGCATGTCACCGGATAAATAATGCAGGTACTGTAATTTCTATACAACGGAAATTATTTAGCTTTAATGGTGGGTTTTTTTTTCACTGTTTTTAAAAAAAAAATTAATACAGGTATAGCAATTAATTGTGTGGGCCTAGTTAGATTCCTCAAATAATTATTAGAATGTCTAGACGACTGTGACTTAAGTAAATATATTATTCATCATTGTCTAACAACCATGTGATGAAAGTAAAGTTTGTTTTATTTAATGATGAGCACATTGATTTTAATCTTATCATCGGCTATTGGACGCCAAACTTAGGGTCATTTTGACATAATCCGCTGCTTTCACATAGGCTACTCTTTCCGATAAGCAGCAAGGGGTATTTTATATGCACATACCACGGCCTTTGATGAACCAGTTGTAAATGGGTCTAATGAGAAGGATCAATCCGATGGCCATGTAATGAAGTCGAAATATATTATGTGAATAAATTCAAAATGTTTGTTTCAATACCTATATGTACATTTGATGACGACTAATATGGTAGCACGAGACTTCGTTTGTGTGTGATGATTTACAATTGACATTAAGTTTTTCACAAATGTCTTCTATAATGATGGCGATTTACAAAATTTGTCAAGCTACATACTGAACATAAAGTCATTAGAAAATGTTGAGAAGTATAGAGATAGTTCAAAAATGATGCGTGTGCTACATAAAACAAATGTCTGTATCTTCATCTCGAAGATCAACTCAATGCTATTTTTAAGTTTTCTCTTGTTTTCTCAGGGACGTTGGAGCCCCTCCTAATCAGTGTCATAAATATTTTCCTTATTCATTGCTGAAGTATTCACCAGCAAATTCTGATGTTCAGAAACGTGAGCAGCCTTTCCCTCTCTACCCCCTCCCCAATATGAATTTTGTTCCAACGCCCCTGTTTCTAATGTTCTCGTCAGTTATTTTGTAGGTATTGTTGATCGAATTTTTATTATGAGTACTTGTCATTTCCTTTTTCTTTTGAGAATGGTGGATCTATTCCCTTGGTAAGTGATACAATATTGTTGCAGATTTTGTTGTTGAAAAATATGATTCTTGTAATTCTTGTATGGTATGAAAACTTACAAGGATGTCAAACGTAAGGAAGTGAAAACGAATCGTGTTTTGAAGTAAACTTCTGTATTTGCGTAAATACTGAAAAATACTCCTATGGTATAAATTCCCGATCTAGAGTCGAATTATGGATATGAGATCATTTGTCAATGAAGAATTTGAGAAATTCATCCGAGAATTCTTTTAGAAAAACACAATCACAAAACAAATGTAAAATCGTTTCAAGTTCACTTTTGCAAAATGTACAGAGATTACTTTCAGTCTTGATTATTTTAAATAGAAATAAATTGGTAGTATGAAGTCTGTGGAGTATTCTCCATTGGAACCATCTACGTTTCTTGGTGAAAACAATAAAATAAGAACAGATGATGTTTTTTTTATCTCTTTTTATTACTTGCAAATGTAAAGTATTAAATTCAGAACCATCCTTTATACATTTGAAACTTCAGCTGCGTTTAAGATACATTTATTTCAGTAAAAAATTAATTAATTTGTTCTATGTCAGATGGGCTAATTATAAAAATATCTAAAAGTACTTTGTGTGATATAGGCATCATTTACATAGCTTAAAGACAGAACTTCTAAAAATCTTATTTCGTAGGCTTTTAAGTATGTACTCTTATATATATTGTTTAGTGGAGTTTGTGATTTTTTTTGTAAAAAAATTAAATAAATAAATAAAATAAAAAATATTTTTATAAATCCACTGATCCTCATTATTAATACAGTAGTTCTAATTTTCAAAAAGATTATACTATATGCTTTGTATTTGTTGTTCAGTTATTAAAGTAAAGAAGTTTTTTTTATTTAACGATGCCTCTATAGCACATTGGTTTTTATCTTATCATTGGCTATTGGATACTACCGTTTGAGCTATATCCCGCTCCCTGCCCAGTTATTATTCTGGAATAGGCTACATTATTGTTTAATTTCCAATGTAGTATCTTCTCACATACAATGTACTTCGGCCAGTCTTCCCTGGAAGTGTTCAGAACTATTATTGTTAACAGGGGATCGGTGAATAAAAAATGTGTAATAATATAACAAAATCAACCATGGTTTTGAAAGGTAGTGTTTACGTACATTCTAATATAGACATGAAACTATAGGTATTCAAAACGCTGAAAGACACTGTGTCTATATCCATGTAATAATATAACCAAATCTCCTATGGTTTTGAAAGGTAGTGTTTACGTATATTCTAATATAGACATGAGAATATAGGTATTTAAAACGCTGAAAGACACTGTCTATAGCCACGTGAATAAATCCTTTATCTTGTTTAGAAATCGTATTTATTAATCAAATTAATTTTTTTTTTTTAGAAACAAAATTCATTCGTTCGTCTTTTTGTCCTTGTACCCACATAGTTTTTCATTTTCTATCAAAATCTTTGTCATACCATATCTCAAATGACTTATCAAGCAAACTGCCAACTTTCTAAATGGTTTCGTGGAGAATCACTAAGACCTATTGCTATTGGTCGTGGCCTCTCAGATGAAAGATCTGTTTGAGCAACCTCCCTGATTCCCAGAACGGTTAGAGCTGTGTTCTTAGTCTGAAGCATCACCTTGTTCAGGAAATACGCCAGCATCTGTAACACGCATCAGCTGTGTGATAGCGGAGTCGTTGGAACCTGCATTGCAAGGTATTCTCCACTGACGATAAATTACGACTTGCGTTTAAAATACAGAAAGCGGTCTGATTACGATCACCAAGTGTCTAATGAATTCCCCAGCCCAGATCAAACTGCTTGTGATTTAGCTGGCTGATGAGTTATCAACTTGTTTTGATCACGGAATACAGCAAATAAAGCGTCTCCTCAGCTCAGACACAAACTATGAAGCTATATTTACATTGAAACGTATGATTAAAACGCCAAGCTGGCACGAAATCAGCCGTCTTCTGGGAATTATCAACGTCATTGGCATTTCTTTTTTAATTCAAGTAAAGTTTTGCAGAATAATCAGGATCTGTGATTAAAAAATAATGACAGACCTCCGTCTTCAAAACCTACACGCTATTAACAATTTGCTCCCACAATTAAACATACATGTATATACATTTCACATATATGAACTTCACTTCTACTCTTTTCAAGAAACAGGTCAAAGTAGACGCGGGTAAAGGTAGTTTGTTGAAGATAGTACATGAAGTACAGACGCAATGGCGGTCATCAGAAAAGAGAAAATCACGTTTCCTGGTTGTTACACATAGAACATATATAAATATTGGGGTATTTTTTAAAGATTAAGAAACATTTTAGATACTGAAAAAACATTAGTTACGGTCCCTTTTTCTATATTGAATTTAGGTGCCAGAAAACACAGTTTATTTACTTTGTTTAACCTCAATCAATATTTAAAATCTTAAAGTATATGACTTTAAAAAGTGCTTGACATTGAGTGTAACCATTAAATTATTAGTACATAATTATATCAATGATAGTCGTTTGAATAAAATATTAAAAATGATCATGTGTACAGTTATAGTATCTTTATTTAAAATCAGTGATATAATTATTACCAAAACGTTTCTTTTGAAGTGGCAAACACGGAAAATCACATGTTTGAAGTTTTATATAAATATAGTTTATAATTATGTTCATTATTTACAAAAAAAAATGCTTTCGTTCTTCATATACTCAACCAAAAAAGAAAGTATGCATGTAATCAATAGTCATTCATTTCATAAACCAGATGACATTCATTGAAGAAATTCTGGAATTAGATAACCATACCATTCAGGAGGTGGTGTGTTTGTGCAGTAATATCCCAAGTTCCGCACGTGTTTCTACCAATGGACCATTACTGACCATCCCATGAAACAAGAATATTGACCAAAGCTTGTAACGAAAAGCCATATGGCGTGTTCTGTTTTAAAAATGTATTTTAAATCGTTTTTTTTTAATTAGTGCGTGTGTGTATGCATACGTGCGTGCGTTTGTGTGTGCATGCATGCGTGCGTGTGTTTGTGTGTGTGTGTGTATGCGTGGGTGCATGCGTGTGTTTGTGTGTGTGTGCGTGCGTATGTGCTACTTTGTAAACTAATTTTCAATAATACGGTACCAAATGACCAAAGCTTGTAACGAAAAGACAGAGAGCGTGTTCTGTTTTTAAAATGTATTTTAAATCGGGTTTTATATTAGTGCGTGCGTGCGGGCG
This sequence comes from Symmetromphalus regularis, assembly GCA_032355785.1. NCBI lineage: Eukaryota > Metazoa > Mollusca > Gastropoda > Neomphalida > Neomphalidae > Symmetromphalus > Symmetromphalus regularis. Next base: position 5,623 of record JAULBS010026242.1, read on the forward strand.
CGCGCGTGTGTATTTCTGTGCGTGCGTGTATGTGTGTTGGTGAGTGTGTGTATGTGTTGGAGTGTGTTTGTGTGTGAGAGTGTGCGTGCGTGTGTGCATGCGTGGTCCCACTATTATAGAACTAGAGTTTTTCATCCACTGCACAGAATTAGGCTGTACTAAATGACAGAAGGAATAACTTTACTTGTTAAAAAAAAAATAGTTTTTAAAATTAAATTAAACTTGTAAATCATATGCAAATTTGGGGGATATATTTTTACAATTCAATAAAAGGAATTGTTTTACAGAGTGGCACATTATATTTATAGGATTTTTTTTCTCTCTCTCTCATAGAAACAAGATACCTCGCATATTTAATGTAATGTTTAAAAGGTAGGTTTTGAAACGTGTTATTTAAACTAAATCCATGATGTTTATAATGTGCCTGTGTCATAAAAATACGTAATTTAAATCCAGTTTTCAAGAACATGTTTTGAAATATATCGCTGTACATGAAGTTTTCCAAGGTATGTTTCAATAAAATCCCAATATCGTGCTTTCGTGAATGAAAACAGTAAAACAATGTATATGAAATATAATATCGATTGTTAGAGTTAGGATAATTTGGTGATCAATTGTGGATAAACTTTCACTTCAAATGGACTGTTTTCGTGAACGCTGTACAGCCTGGGGGATGAGGATCCAGTTAAAGTGTATCTGTCGTTATTACTCAATCTGAATGCCAGCCCAGACAGAATCATCACGGTCCTCCTACCGAGAGGGCTTTAATTTTCGTGAATTAATACAAATACAATCTTCCATTGAGAGCAGGTGCTTTTGTTTCTAGAGGCGCCAATCACTGGAGAAGATGAAAATAAAATCAATTGAGATACCGGGCAGGAAGACGACATTTAACCATGTGCACCAAATTAAGTGCTTTGGATTTTATTTATTTTCTTCTAAAGGTAATCAGGATTGTCCTTATTTGCGATTTAGAGTTTGACGATAGATTAGAAAACTTGTACGGAGAATTTAAAGTACAGAAATAACAGTCACTATTTAAGAATCCTCAAGAATTGGTATGTTTGCACCCACCTATTTTTAAATAGGCGGTTTTGTTGTAAAATTACTGGAATTAATCGATGTGTGAAGTCGTTGTTATATAGTCTGGCAGAATTGCAATAGATATTAGATTCAGGAACAGACCATTAAAAATAACAATTTAGTTTTCTGCTACCAAATGAACAAAATATGTTTGCTTAAACCATAACCAATCAAAATGAACTGTTTCAAAACCGCATCTCTGAAAAATACAGTCCAAGAACGTATTGGTAAAATCATGAAGTATTTACTTGTTTATTACTGTCACAATAGTAATGATACAGTTGTTAGCGAAATGTGTTCGACTTTCATTCGTGAGATTAGGCTCTTTTATATATATAAACAGACAGGACAGAAAATACTACTGCCATTAATATGCAGGTAACGTGGAACTGGTTGAATTGAAAACTGATGGGCTATTGATGAATTTGGTCGATCTTTCCACCAGTCACTGGTGATTGACATCCCACTGAGCTCTACAGTTATGGTCAAAGACGAATATGTTAATCAGAGCAAGTTGTGAAGCTGGTATTTCGTGAAGGTTTCTAAACCACCGCTTAAGCTCATTAAAGGGAAAGGGGCTGGTGAGTGAAAAGAGATAAAACACAAGGGAGCATTGATGACGTAGGTTATTTCTTCAACCGTAGACGACTAATTTCGCCATGTCATGAACAAATGTCGTGGTCGACACACTGGTCCTTTCACAATCTTGATTTCTAATTACCGATTCGTACACCTAAGGAATGGAATGGTTAATTCATTTTTGATCATGTGATCATTATCAGCTCTCTATTTATTATTCATCAAAAGCAAATTAATTAGGTTATCACAAATTTAATGCGGTTTGATATGGGATATGTCGCAAAATGTGGGAGGATGGAAGTGCTGGAAAGAATGATTGAATTGGTCTGCGGCATACATATATATATATGTGTGTGTGATGAGAAGAATTGCATTTCAGCAGATGAGGAAACACCTTAACAGGTCCGTACGCAGGATTTTCTTTAGGGGGGGGTGCGTTTGTGAAGGCCCGAATGTTTTTCGTTTTTAACGTTATTCTAGTAAATTAGCGTCAATCCAAATTTGTATTTACGGACCTCGACAGATTTAGGGGAGTGCGTGCGCAATCGTCGCACCCCACCCCCCACCTGCGTACGGGCCTAGGTTGGGGGGCGGGCACAACTTTGGAGAAGTGCTTATGGGACTTGTAATTACTGCTTTGGCTTGTACTTGCGCTTAGGGTTTTACAAGAAAAAAATTCATTTCCCGAAAATTGGGGGTGGGGGGTGCGTCCCCATGGATCCGCGCCTGCTAACATACATAAATTATTACACTGCTGCTAATGTTTAATACGTGTCATATCTTTCATCCAACATAAATATTTGGTCTAGCTGCTATAGCAACGGAACATTTATTGGAAATTCTTCACTATACAGAACGATCTGCGTTTTTCTATTAGGTCATACCTCGAGTAATTCGCTTTCTTGTAACCAATATTGAAATAGTTTACAACCAAATAAAACGTATATTAGTCATATAGGACTTGTATGCCTTTTCTTACGTGTTATTTGATATTGTGATTATCTAATTAAGCATTCAGTTTGAAACGCGTGTGCATCAAGTGGAACATCTATTGTCAACAGTATCAATGTCGTTGAATGGTTGGTCTACATGTTAATATTAATTATTTAAATGCGTATTATTGGTCATTCATCTTCGCATATTTTATATTAAATTCGAATTTAAAATAAATCATTCGGAATAAAACTGTTTTTAAAAATTACACCAGCTAATAAATGTATTTGAAACACCCAATACGCCCTTTGCATTATACCATCGTTGACCATTGACCATTCAGATAAGAAACATGTTTGCAATATTTTAAATTCCCAATACTATCTCTTATATTTGGTTAAATACTGTAAATGTTTCTATGAATATGTTATTCAATGGAACGTCAATTCATTAACGAAATATCGCAGCATTTGTTTATAATAGACAAATATGTAACGAACGATTTGATTGGTGTATATCGTTTAATATGAATCCAATGAAAGGTTGCCTGTTAACATACCGGTTCATCCGGTAACTGAAAATTGTCATTGATTTCCTAACAGTAATATAAAGTGAAACATACCATACTCGGGATTTATCGTTAATGGATTAAAGATTAAAGTAAAGTATGTTTTATTTAACGACGACTCTAGAGCACATTGATTTGTATCAAGTATCATCGGTTTTTGGACGTCAAACATAATATTATGGTCACTCTGACATATTTGTTTAGAGGAAACCCGCTGCCGCCATATAGGATACACTTTCCAATAAGCAGCAATGGATATTTTATATGCACCGTCCCACAGACAGGACAGCACATTCCACGGCCTTTGATAAACCAGTTGTGGACCACTGGTTGGAACGGTGAATAGCCTAAACTGCAACTGAGTCAACTGAGAAGGATCGATCCGACAACCGACTGGCTCACAGGCGGATACGCTACCTTTTGAGCTGGATCCCGCTCCCCGTGAAATTAGTAATTAATTTCTGCATTAGTCACCTAGTTAAGCCAAAGTCTGGTAATTATAGGTTACTAAACGAGTTTACATTTCGTATCATGTTTATGTCCCGAGTAAAATAAATTTCACGAGGAACATAAACAATATGCGAAATGGAAGCGAGTTTAAAATCCTATTTATTACCTATTATCACTCTTAAGTCAAATTTGAAATAAAAACGAACTTAGCAAAATTGAAACCAATCGTTTTCCTTTTATTTTTTTTGGAAACAAACTATGCGAAATAATATAAGTCGTATGACGTCAAAAGTGTTATGTACCAGTATGACGTAGTACTAGGATGTAACACTTTGGTATATACCAGGATATGTTGAGCCATATGGGTAATAACTTAGTTAATGAACTTAAAACTATTTATTTACACACCTCTTCCGTAAATATAATTCCACGAAGAATCTTAAACAGAAACGGCTATTTGGTGACTCAGCTTGTATAAACAATTTACGGCAACCGGTATAGGATTTCTACATAATGGTCGCGCATCAATAATTAGGTGGAGCTGTTACACAAATTTCCGATGTATTCCTTTTATTGCATGTTTTCCATATTTATGAAGATGATGTCATCTTTTAGCATGTGTTGTCTCTTTTTTAAAACTGCAAATCGTTTTTAAATATCTTTGCACTCAAATGTTATTTACCAGATGTAATACAATAGGTAGGGGTGCAACGATACGACCAAAACCGCGATATATTGCGATACAGCAAACCCATATTGCAATACATATCGCAATACAGTGCTAAAATTGTTTCCTGGAAAAGGGGAGGGGCGGAGCATTCCCATGTCCAAAAAGTTGGAAAATGTGTTCCCCATCTCCCAAGACTGACGTCATTACAGACCCCCTCTATACTTTGGTATATTTGGGCTAAAACCACATGGTTAAGTATTACATTGATATCCAGCAGCGGATCCAGAAGGGCGGTTCAGGGGGTCCGTATACCCCCTTTTTTTCATATTAATGGTACACTTAATTAAAAAGGTATACAAACCAATATGATAGCATATAAAATTGCGTGCTCATTTGCAAAATTAAAAAAATTGTCATTTTAATATAAAAATATGTTGTTTCGTTTATTTTCCTATGGCTGAACCATATTTCTAATATGACTATATATATAACTATCACATTAGTATGCTATATATATTGGCCATCTTTTAAAATATAACTTAGCCAAATAGTGATGACAAAGGCAAAATTGTGGTCATATATATA
>JAULBS010026253.1:0-10490 GCA_032355785.1 Symmetromphalus regularis
AATTTGAATGTTTTTCTGTTGTTTTTTGGGAAAGTCAGTGGCTTCTTAGTATTAGCAGCCCCCCCCCCCCCCCAATATGAATTCCGTTCTAACGCCACTGTAAATTAATTTCTTTAATGTGGTGTACAGATACCGTTTATGAAAAATTAACAAAAAAACAACTGGAATTACTTTTCCCCAGAACGTTAAAAGAAAATGCTTCGAATGACGACTTTCTACCAACGGGTGTTTCCTTTATTTCTAAACTAATTTTACATGATCTGTTGACACCAGTAGCGTGGTAACCCATATTAGAAGGATCGGGTTTGGATGCGGGGAAACAAGCTGCACATATCTTATCACCACGCTTGGCAGGTGTAATCATCTGCATCGGTGCATAAAAATAATCAAATCCAAATATATTACAGATTATTTTATTGAAATGATAGGAATGATTACTTAATCCCGGTTAAAAGATTTATGAGTAGCGTCAACGATGTTAGGCCATGATAAATTAATTTTGTGATTCGTGTCCCACAAAGTTTTAAAATCAATAAGGGAGGCAGGAAAATACAACACTGGGTTTCTTTTTAACACAAGCTTAGACACCACGAAATTGTACCCAAGCGAGTATGTGTAGGAGAGTTAGATTTTGTTTGTGGCTTTGCTATATTGAAGTCTGCGGACATCACCTTGAAACGACCCAAGGCAAATGGAAATAAGGCCGAAACAACCTGTTATCCCTGGCATAATAGTAATAATGTCAAAACTTCAACGCATTCTTCAAAATATCAAAGTGATTTACTTCTAAATTGGTTGAAATATAAAGAGTAAACAAATTAGGGGTGTTTTTTAAATCTAGACAAATATAATTTGCGCATAAGATTTCACACAAGCGTCACAGAAAATCAATACTGATGGATGACCCGAAACACAAAATTAATTTATGAGGGCCTTTTTCTGAAAGTATGTGTATAGAGTTACGTAAACACAGTAGCCTGATCCAAGACTGTGAGCGTAATATCTTCTGGTCCCTAATTAACATTGTTAAATAAATCAATATAACGGAACCATAAATCAATCAGTAATTGTTAAATTTATTGACGAAAAATAATTTCAAATATCCAATATCTTTAAATATCAATAAATCGTAAGTACCCATTTCATTAAAAGCCATACTTTATATTAATTGGCATATTGAAAAGTGAATATTTTACATGGTGGTTGCCAGTGAGAATAGTTTCCGTTACTTGAATTAGAAACTGTTCATTGACAAACGCCTAGCTTTCAGCTATGATTTATTATGCTTTTAACTCATGGCTTTAGATAACCCGTATCTATTGCCATGGTAACGGGATAACAACTGAATTCAGATGGTGTGGTCTCAGGACGAAATCAAAGTATTTTCTTGAAATTCTGAACACATACATATCTGACAGGATAACCCTCCCCCATCCCCCGCCACTTAATTTATCATTTTGACGTGGCTTAATGAAAACAAAGTGTCAAAAAATAATTTTGAATTAAAATGCTTGTTTATATAACAACACTCGGCACATTGTTTGTTAAGAAATGATTAGGAATCAGACATACTATTATTATGTTTTCCATGGTATTTAAAGGAAACCCACTACAGCCACACAGGCCACTCTTTCTTATTAGCAGCAAGGTATCTTTTATATGCCCTTTCCCATAGTCTGGACAACACATACCACATTTGATAAAACAGTTGTGGCCCACTGGTCGGTGCAAGTGGCGTACACATACATATTGAGTCTTACGATCACTCAATGTTGGGTTACTGTCGGTTTCGAAATAAAAAAATACCATACCTCGACTGAGATTTGATCCCAGTATCTGTAAGCAGTGAGTCCAACAGCTTAACAACTGTGCCATCAGGACATAATTTTGAATGGATTATTTGTTAGGTTGCTGCAAATTAAATTTCTAACATATCATTTCCATAGCTATGTGCACTGACAACAGTTGGTTTCCAAATGTCCTCTTAACTATTGGTTAAATTAACTCATGTTTTGATAACCAGACCCTGACCTTTATCCAGTCTCAATTTGACTGTAATTTGTTTGGAATTGTCATGACATTGTTTCTTCACTGTTTTAAAACCTAAATGCAGACTATAATGCTATAAATACGGGTCCTGGAGAATACTAGTCTAACTTTTAAACAATACCGTCATGTCTTGTCCGTCAACAATAACTAGGTAAGAGATCTGTTGGAAACTCTTTAAACAACATAGTCATGTATAATGTCTTTCACGTAATTCAATTATTAAGCAGCAAAATAAGTAAATTAGTGATATTTCGTTAGGAAGGGCATCTGAAGCTGAAATACACATACGTATTTAAAGACTACAACCTAATAGTCTGGGGCATCGACCTCCCATTATAATAAACATTTAATTGTTTTCGTATACCTACAACGGAGTGGGATGTAGCTCAAACAGTAGCATGTCCGTCTACGAAGCGGTCGGTCGTCGGATCGATCCATGTGCATTTTGGTTTATTTTCTATTCCAACCTATGATCCACAACAGGTTCATCAAATGACATAGTATGTGCTGTCCTGTCTGTGGGACAGTGCATATAAGAAACAACTTGCTGCTTATGTGTCTGCAGCGGGTTTCCTCTAAATAAATATGTCAGAATGACTATGCTTTTGACGTCCAACAACTGGCGATAAAATCAAAATCAATGTTCTCTAGAAGCGTCTTTAAATAAAACAAACTTTACTTTTCTTAAACCCACAGAATGAGAGAGAATTTAAAATGGATAATGCTAAAGGAACAAATCAGACGTTTGTATGGGGCGTATCTCTGAGGTAGAACATCCGCTTAAATTTTAATGGATTGACAGATCGACTCTGATCAGTGGACCCACTGGGCTATTGTTCTTTCCAATCAATGCTCCACGACTGTTGTAACAGCTGTCAATGAATGTGGTCTTGTCTGTAGGAAGGTGATATAAAATACTGGTTGTTACTAATCGCAAACCTTTGCACTGAAATATAAACTATTTTAAGTACATTTAGACTGTCTGCCCACAATCTCTCTACAGAAACGGGCAGATACCACTTTATTGACAGGGATAATAGAATGTGTAGTGTTTTTAATATGAATGAAGAAAAAAACTAATATTACTTTCTTTAGTATGTCTTTTCTACAGTGCCATAAGAGATACATATATTAAACCTTAGTTTTACAATAAACCATCAACATTTAAATTGACCCAACTACTGTCCAGCGATAACGTAAAACAGCTAATTAAACTTAGTAAATATTTAACCACTGTTACCACACAGAGCAGATAATATTGCTATAATAATGAGGTATTCACTGTTATATTGCATAGTTATTATGCATGTATTGACCTTTTACTATTGATTCTGTTAACCATTATCCACAATGCGCACTTTATAGTATGTTAATTATTAATAATTATGTATGTATGCCTATAAAATGTTTGTTTTTTTTGCAAATAAATAACCTTTGTTTTTTAAAACTCGGAATAAGTAGCACGTGTGGTTGTAATGGGTTTCTTCTCTGAATAATGCAGTAGCAGACACACCGAGGGGTTTAGGGGATTCTTTATTTTTCTAAGAAACGATTTTTCACTTCATGTATAAAAACAGAGGAAATGAGCAGAAATGGATGTTACACACGTCTTTATTACTATACTTACATATTTAGATTCCCCGTGGTTCCCAGCATAATTTAAATAGTTATTAATGCGTTAATAAGGGAAACCAAAAAAAAATTCTCCAATTGAAATCCCTTTCCTGAAAACCTATTTTCGCACCTGCGATGTATCACAGAAACCGTGCATTTAACGTTTGTCTTCTTTCACAGCGTTTAATGTCTTTCATGTACCAATAAATAATAATAATAATAAATTGCGAAATTCTGGTCTTCACTGCAAGGAAACTGGTTTATACCATGGATACAATCTGTCCCCGGGTAATGCGGCAGTATTCTCCCCAGTATTCAAGAAAGGGATGGAGGGAATTGGTAGAGCTGGTTCCACTTATAGGAAGGGGTGGCACCTAAGATTTGCTAGGGTATATGTACTTGGAAAATGTCTTTGTATATACATGATGGCATGACTTGTGATTTTGGATGGCGGACTAAATAAACGGATGGCGGATATTACTATCACTACCAACGGATGGCGGGCGTATTCAAAATAAGTCTTAAGGGATGGCGTGCCCACCGTTGTTTATAACATGTAGCGAGACTCCTGTGCGGGGATAAATAACAAACAACCAGCGATTTACTCACAAGTTATACGTCTTGATATAGTTTCATTCTTCACAAATAATCAACACTGACCAATATTGTTATATATTGTATTTTCGTTTATCTTTCTTTGTCAATAAAAAAAAGCACCTTTGATCTACGAATTTAATTACTCCTCAAGTTTGTCATTTGGAGTTGTAATTAACATTCTCAAAAAGCAAACGTTTTAACACTGGCGAACGTCGATCTGAGATCATCCTTAATATCCGGAATTCTTTAGAGTACTGGAAATACACTTGTGATTAATTTAGCTTGTTTCACCGAATTTCTGACAATAAAAAAGACCATTCTTGAACTTGTTCAGATAGTAGTTAATGTGAGGGCAATCTTTTATTATACATTTGTGGATCGCACAACGTCTTCTACCACGTCTTGGGTGTATGAAGAGAAATTATTTTAAACACAATTACAGTTTGGTTGGTTAAGAGAACAACATTATGGATTTGTATAAGTCTGATGATCCAAGAATCTATCACTTTTAGGCAAAGTCGCACCTATTCCCGTTGCGCCTCTCAGCTGAACCTATTTGGAGCGCTAAAATTAGTTTTTCTTGAAGTACAAACAACAACAACAACACCCCTAAACCAACTAAACAAATATACTGATAGCTAGCTGTGCGCAAACAAAATGAATTGTTGAAGTCATTTTACTCTCAGTTAACAGTGTAAATCATATTTGGTGCCACTGACGTCGCGGATTTGCGACATCTCTTGGCGAAACACGGGAAAATAAATCATTCTGTATTGGAATATTTTAAAGAACTGTTTATGAAAGAAATTTAAACGTCTAAAATATTAAAATATAATTATTAGATTTTTTTGTATTATTATTATCATATAACATTATGTTTTATCTACTGTATTTTTTTGTATTATTATTATCATATAACATTATGTTTTATCTACTGTATTTTAGTGAGGTGTATTTTAGATACCGTTTCTGAAAACATTCACCAAAAACGGAATTACTTTTCCTCTGAACGTTTTCCAACCCTATGCCCGCTTGTTGTCCGGGATAGTGAATATAGGGTGCTCTGTCTCTCCCTTAATTGAAGCACGGAAATTAGAACAACCAATACCCGAGAAACGTGAGCCTTGTCAGAGAACTCAAGAAAACCCGAGATGACTTATAACAATAATAATTATGTAATGCATATAAGTATTTAAGGAACCATTATTTATTAATATTATTAGTATTATTTATTTAATTATTCCTTTATTTATTTTGTTTGTTTTATCATCTGTATATAAACATTGGCATACACATAGCATGTTCCAGGCAGTGATTCACGAGTGCATGCTGTCATCACTTTATAATAATTCCTTCGATTAGTTAAGAACACGATAACACTTATCAACAAGATTGTAAATTATTACACTGGTATTCAGCTTGTTCTGATCAACTGATTTTCTTAACGCTGCTCTGTCAGGGCCGGATTTATAAGGGGGTAATTGCCCCGAGCCGCCCTACCAGAGAGGCCCCCAGACCTAGGCCTTCCTTTATACAAAATATAATAATTATAAAATTAGTTCCATTCATTCATTTTAGTTCATATTTTTTATTTGTCATGTAAGTTTATATCTAGATCGGGGGGGGGGGGCCTCGTCCCTGTAAGTCCCAGCCCCCACCCCCAACGGTCCAAGTCCGACACTGGTCTCAGTGCAGCTATGTTGTTACAAAATACAACCTTATATTAGCATAATTTTAATTATGAGAGCGCCGTGTTACGCCGACATTGGAGATTTTGTATGATTTACTCGACGTGGTGATAATTTCTCCGGTTGGCACTCAGATTGTATCAGATTGGTTTCATTAGCCCTGCATGATTAACTGTCTGGCCGCACGCATGCTTCATTAAACTTCACACACAAGCAGCGCTTCGAAAAAAAACGTGCTTCAGTGGAGTGTTTACAACAATATTTTAAATAACCTATTCTATACATTACAACAAATAATTATTAGTATTACTATTCATGCTGATGCTATTACTATTACAACAGTAGCGGATACAGGAGGGTTCAGACCCACCCACCCCTTTATCGTATGTTTTTTAAAACCTTTTTCCGAGTGGAAGGACGTGAAAATGAACTTTCGTTTCTCAGTCCTATTCATTCATCACATTTGGACCCCCCTTTCAGAAATCCACATCTGGATTCCCCCTTTCAAAAATCCTGCATCCGCGCCTGTATAATACTTCGGATGTTGTTGTTGATGCTGTTTCTGTTGCTGACGATGCTAATGATGTTGATGATGATGAAATTTCATTCTCCATCAACTAATGTCTACCCTAGCATTGATATAAGTTTTATATTGCAAATGAGGGACGTGAAGAAGGTGCATACAGAGAAACATAGAAATAAATTAATTAAAAAACAGGTTATACAGTTTGTTAGCCATTAAGTATAGGTCATAGCAGCTGCATTATAATTATTTAAAAAATATATATATATTATATAGTTATATATATTGAATACTTTTTATTAGTATTTACTTTTGACGTAGCTTTATTAAAATGGATTATAACAGGAATTAGAGTAACTATGTATAATAATAACTCGGTTTACGGCTACCTCCGTATAACATCGTTATTAAAACTCATTTTAAATGTCTTTTCATATTCATGTATTGCAATCTGTATATAACAGCCACCTGTTCATAACACTTGTTATAGGACCACTGGGTGGCTGCTGTGTAAAGGTTTGAATCATCCACCAATCGAATTATGGTAATTAGAGGTGGAGTTTGGTGGTGATTTGTGAAAAAAGTTTTAGTTGGAAACGTATTGGTTGCAAATAGAATTTTCAGAAGCAGTTAAATGTTATAACAACACCAGGTATATAATATAATGTGTTAAAATGGAATGATAATACTGGTTACTTGAACAAACACAACATTAAATTTTGCTATCTCCATAAAAATGGACGTGTTCACTTTAAACAGTACCGTTTACATCTTGTGAAGTTTTTTTTTTCTTTTTAAGGACTTGATTTTTTTAAATTTCAAATGTTGGTAAAATTTAGATTCAGTAAATGTTGGTAAAATTTATATTCAGTAAATGTTGGTAAAATTTTATATTCAGTAAATGTTGGTAAAATTTAGATTCAGTAAATGTTGGTAAAATTTAGATTCAGTAAATGTTGGTAAAATTTAGATTCAGTAAATGTTGGTAAAATTTTATATTCAGTAAATGTTGGTAAAATTTAGATTCAGTAAATGTAAAATTTAGTTTGGGGGTTTCATGACATAGCATGAATATAACATTAAGTGTTTAAGGGGTCTGCACATTTAATTGAGATAATTAGGAGATAAACTTACTCTAATTTCATTTTAGAGATAAGTTATTGTGGATTTCAAACATCTAAATGACATTTAAAACCGAAGCAGCCCACCCACCTCCTGTTCCAACGCCCTTGCCACAGGTGACACAACACAGAAAGCAATTTGTATAAGTGCTGTACAAATGCTGTTATAAGAGTAACAATACGTCAGATATGAAGTTTATGTGATTTTCTTCCATTTACCCCACAGAGGACCTGATCAGTTGTATATAGAACAATATACAGAGCTAAAACCATTTAAATTATGACGTATGATGTATTTCAAAATGTACTACATATCGCGACTTCAGAATTACAGGGTTCTAACTTAATATGCTTTATGTGCAGAACAGAACCATGCAATTCTAGGATCTCGATATATATTTACAAATAATATTATGCCAATTAAAAATCGTATACTCTATGTTACTGGCTGAAATCCATTTTAATTTGTTTTAAATAAAAATAAATAAACGTCAAATACCCATCGTGTATAACTAATTTAAAGTTGGCAACGTGTAAACACGTTTTATGGGTATCCTTAATTTGGAAAAAAAGTCAGTTTTTCATATGAGTTTTTCATATGAGTTAAAACATACATATTTTGCTGGTGTTTATGCACCGGCATCTGTTTTCTTTACGTCACCATACCAGAATATAGCCTGCTAAGAAAATATCGCTATGGTAACACACGTGGATTATATGGACAGTGACTGGCGATGGTGTGTAAAACAGCTAATAAACCTGATATAAAAAATCTTCACAGGATGATTCAATTTACAACAAACAATTAAATTTTAAAATTAGTCACAAATACAAATTAACGTTTGGTTTAGTTAAGATGTTTCCTGGAATAAATTATTTTTAAAGACAGGAAACTCCAACTAAAGTAGTTTAGAGAAAGTCTTAACATCGCATTTAAACTGTATTCAGTATTTGAGTTAGAAATATTAATAATTTATATAGTTTATATTCTTTTTAACTTATTTTCTTAAAATTAAATAACTTCCAACTTAAAAATGCGAAGTTATATAAGCTACATACGCAAATTAACTTTTATATTACCTTCTTTCAAATAAATCTTGATTTAACATACGCCGCGGTATCGCAATCTAAAATGAATTTATGTTTCTTTATTAAAATCAATAGCAATTTAAAATACAACATAACTCACTTTATTATCATTTCAACTTAAATAGATTCATGTTAAATGTCTTTTCTATTCATTTTCTAATCGAAATCAATAAAGAATAAAACACATTCCAACTTACCTGAGTGTTTTGCGTAAATCCATAAGTAATAGCAAAAAGCGCAGCTGTCCGGTAAAATTGTGTACAAATTGAACAACTTGAATTATTTTCAACTCTCAAAGAAGCACACCGGCCCACTAGAAAGCCGCTATTAAACCGTGAGAGGATTGCCAAAATTTTGACAAGCTCGCTGACGCACAGGCATTCGAGCTAAAGTACCTTCTTTCTGTAGTCCGTTGTCAGAAATGGCTTTTTACTCATACCGAGCGTAAACTACATTGATATATGTCAATTTGTTCGAGAGCTGAAGAATTCCTAAGACCCATTCATCTTCAAAGACAAACAACAATTGATACAGAGTTACTCCCCCTGGATGTTGAGCCAGCTGTCGGCACTATATAACTGTCTACGTGTTTTCCGATATCTCTTACTTCCGCGCTAAAAAATACACGTGCAAATCCAGATTTATTGCAAAGCGTACTGTAATACACAAGCTATCGCAAGTTAGCGAGTTTTTATCCATTCTTTCCATGGCTTATCTCCAGAGATCAGAGGAGAGCGCATTATGTCGTTTTTTTCTTCTAAATACACACTCGGCATGGGGATCAGGCTTGTGGTTCGGTTTAAGATAATAATCGTAATTTTCGAAAAACTAGGCTAATTTGTAATCGAGGGAAAACACTTTCCGAACCTATCAAACTGATGTGTTAGGCTATATCTGCTCCAAGAATGTAAACCAATGTAGTCACATTATAGAAATACCGTATACGCGTACATGAATATGTACAATCACATACAAATACCGTAAACGCGTACATGAACAGTCACATTATAGTAATATCGTATACGCGTATATGAACATGTACAGTCACATTACAGTATACGTGTACGCGTACATGAACATGTACAGTCACATTACAGTATATCCGTACGCGTACATGAACATGTACAGTCACATTACAGTATATCTGTACGCGTACATGAACTGTCACATTATAGTAATATTGTATACGCGAACATGAACAGTCACATTACAGTATACGTGTACGCGTACATGAACATGTACAGTCACATTATAGTAATATCGTATACGCGTATATGAACATGTACAGTCACATTACAGTAATACCGTATACGAGTACATGAACATGTACAATCGTATTACAGTAATATCGTATACGCGTACATGAACATGTACAGTCACATTACAGTAATATCGTATACGCGTACATGTACAGTCACATTACAGTAATATTGAATACGCGTACATGAACATGTACAGTGACATTATAGTAATACCGTATACGCGTACATGAACAGTCACATTACAGTAATATCGTAAACGCGTACATGAACATGTACAGTCACATTACAGTAATATCGTATACGCGTACATGAACAGTCACAGTATAATAATATCATATACGCGTACATGAACATGTACAGTCATATTTACAGTAATATCGTATACGCGTACATGAACATGTACAGTCACATTACAGTGTACGCGTACATAGACATGCACAGTCACATAGTAATACTGTATACGCGTACATGAACATGTACAGTCACATTACGGTGATACCGTATACGCGTAAATGAACATGCACAGTTATATAGTGATACCGTATAC
>JAULBS010026263.1:0-10490 GCA_032355785.1 Symmetromphalus regularis
ACCAAAAAAAAAAAAAAAAAAAAAAAAACAAAAATCTTAGGCCTGGAATATGTAGGCTATAGCGGATCCAAAGGTCTGAACCCCTCCTTTTCTCTCTCGCTCGCTTAATTTTTATTTTTTTTCCCGTGTTGAAGGATGTGAAAATTAACCATCAATAATCACATTTGGAAATCCCCTTTTTAAAATCCTGCGTACGTGCCTTGTAGGCATGCCGGGGTGTGATAAATCAAAATAGCCATTCGTATAATAGGTGGCAGATTGTCGTGTGTATATGGAGGGGATAGGGTGAGCATGTGCCAGCAGGTCTATCTCTCTCTTGAAGAAGTAGAATTTTAAACATAACTATTTTGAATTTCACTATAAATAATTTTGCAATAGGTTCAGTGTAAAATTACGTATCATTTAAAATATTAACCTCAACAGAACCAGCACGATAGTTTAAAATAGTTGTTAAAGTAAAGGGAGGCAAACACTAAATACTAGTTACAAACTTTCAATTAAGGAGTTGTTTCTCTTTACGTGTATTTCACTTTCTATAGTCACACTTTTTTTTTCTCCCCATCCATATCTTACTTAGTGGTCATCTATTTTTCCCCCATCATTTTCACGAGAATACAAAACGTAATTTGGGGGGTGGGGGGTTAAAGAGACATGTACGCTTTCCAAAAAAAAAAAAAATTAAGATAATTATACCATTTCAAAATCATCATTTTCCCCCCCTTTTCATGAGGAAGAGGGTCCGGAAAAAAAATAAAAATTGTACACTCGTGAAAATGGATGACCCCTTATCCCCAACCACCTTTCCCATTTGAAAATTTCTGAATCAATACTGCATTAGTTCCGACGAGGGACAAGAATAGATCAGACCTAAAAAGGAGGATCATTGCAAGGGAGCGTATAGCTTGTTCATTTTACTGCAGAAATTACATGGTCAGATATATAGGACTATATGTCACATGTGAGTAATATGCTGTGAGCTTTCAGCCACATCTACCCACCCACCACTTTATTTTCTCAACAGATTTGAAATTATATCATGTCAAAATCAATCATTATGTCGCGAAAGCATCAATCAGAGGGAAATTCTCATCCCTGGTTCAGACACCAAAGCTCATTAACCAGCAAACTTTATCTTGGATCAGCACATTATTAAAACATTTATTATAAGATTTGTGTGGGTTATTTTAAATTACTTTTACAGCTGGTAAATTTTATAACTTGCTAGCCTGACAGTTTGGCAGGCATTTTTCATCTCTATGGATCCTCATCCTCTACTGCTTTCAGCAAGATTTACCAGTCAAAATTCCCTTTACAAATAAATTTGTACTGAATATAAAAAAGGTTTCCAACAAACATACAAAATTTAAAATATGTATAGTTTATATATGGTTTTAACTTTTACTTAGCCCATTTTTCAATATACAACACAATCTACATTGAAACCATTTTACACTTAAAAATTAAAATGCATGTGTCAGATGACTGATAAAATTAACGGTCACCTCTTCTGAAATGAAATGTTTGTGCTGGACAATATGACTGGCTACGTATTTCAAGCATGGGAATTGGAAAGTGGCTGGGGAGTATTCAGCCTAAAATCCAAATCCTAGGGATGCCTAGACTGCATACGTGTAAGGACAACATCCCAATAGGGGGAGAGGGATCTAGCTCCAACGGTAGCGTGTCTGCTGTGAACTGGTTGGTCGTGGGATCGATCCTTCTCAGTAGACCCATTTGCGGTTTGGTCTATTTTCCATACCAACCAGTGGTTTATCAAAGGCTGTGGTATGTGCTGTCCTGTCTGTGGGACTGTGCATATAAAAGATCCCTTGCTGCTTACCAGGAGTAACCTATGTGGCAGCAGCAGGTTTCCTCTAAAAGATGTCAGAATGACCATATGTATGATGTCCAATAGCCGATGATCAGATAAAAATCAATGTGCTCTAGAGGCGTCGTTGAATAAAACAAACTTTATTTATTTATTTACATCCCAATAGGGGGTCCAGAAGGTGGAAGTCCTCTGTCCAAAAATAAATTGGGGTATTTTGGAAGCCGATTTATTACCTCAGTGCACAGAAAATAAGAAAAACTGTTTCCATATGTACCTATATTTTTAAAATTTTATTTAAAGCCTTGGAGCATACAGGATATACTATGAACTTTACTGGCACATATATATGCCAATGGGCATACACTTCCCATGCCTGACATCTCCAGGCTTGAACCTGAAACCAATGATGATGAAAAGAAAACAAGAAGACGAACATAAACAAGATATTTATTGCACATTTCTAGCTTTATTCAATACTGGTTGTCAAATATTACAACTTCCATACCAGATACATACCGTTACATTCAAATACCCACCATCTTTCTTAAGATTTTTCTCAAAACTACATCGTCATGGCAACTGTGAAACAGGTAATTACAGCTAGACAACACATAGTTTTTAACTTATGGCATTTGTACAATGTTTTATGGATTATGACTTGATATCTAATCACGTTCTATTATGGACTGAATTGCAAAATGATTAAAATGACAACATCCTAGTACATACATGTACAGCCAAAATGCGTCCAAGCTTTGATAAAAGGGGGTCATTCACAATTAGCAACATTTTCCTATGCACACACAGAATACATATTTTCAGAAACCCCACTCCCTGCCCTTATAAAAAAAAAAGAAAATAAAGCCGATATTTCCATATAAAGCCGATATTTAAATTCATGTGGTGTTCTTGATCTCTTCCCCTGAACATACGTTTTATTTATATACTATGAAGTTTTAGTATATATAATTTTAATTAACTATCAACTCCTGATTAACTCCCTTTTTCAAACAGTGGGAGCTCCTAGAATTTACCATCAATCACAAACTCTGTACAAATAGGAAAATGTTGAAATTTGTGAATGACCTCTAAATAAGCATCTATACCAAATAATACAAACCTTACTTAAAATTGGGAATATTTCTACATGATGTCCTTTATTTATCTATCTTTTTGTAAGAACATGTAGATGAAATTGCTCAAAACTGATCTCAACTTGTATAATACTACTCAGTAAAACTGAAGAAATTTAAATAAATAACTGCCTATTAGTATTGTCAAAATATTATGGCAAATAAAGTTAAAATGGAGAAACACCAATTGTAATGCCTTTTTTTAACAAACAATTGTTGAATTTAAAATCTTATTTAATTAATATTTTTTTATCAAGGGGTTATCGCAGTTATTTACATTTTCCTATTCTATTCCTTCGGAACATTCTTAGTAATGGTGTCAAGAGTGTTATGGCCCTATATATAAATTTAAATTAATCATTAAAATTACAACTGCAATAATAAAACAAAATACCAATTTGGGAAAGGTTGTGTATGGTGTCATGTGGTGTACAATATTTTTTTTTTGCTTGGTGTGTTGTAATGGTGTCTGGTGTGTGATGTGTTGTCATGTCATGTGGTGTTGTGTTGTACTGGTGTCTGGTGTGTGATGTGTTGGTATGGTGTGTTGTGTTATGGCATGGCATGGTGTGACATGACCACATTTAAAAAAAGGTATACTAACCAAGGGTAGAAACTAACGCTTGCTCCCTCGCCTGAGGCAAGTGAAAATCACTTGGGGCGAGTAAATATTTACTGATGCTAGTTCCCCGGGCCAGTAGATTATTTTGATATTGTAGCTGTCAGACTAATAATTTGCTGATCATACCCATTAAACACATTTATTTGATCAAAATGCACTTGCTGTACGTGCTAGCAGAATTTTATCCCGTCTTTTTCTCTTTCAGCTGATTCTTTATAATCTCGAATATTTAGATCCCCATCTTCCACCTCAAATAGTACACACAATATCAACAATTTAATGATTAATAAAAAGAAATAAAAACTTGGTAGCACTAATACAATTTCTCTTTACAACATGAACAAGACGTTATGGTTCAACCCAATCTTAAAATTAAAATAGGGGGACTAGTAATTTTTTGTGGGGTTGAGTAACTTTTTGAGGCTTCTAGTCCCCCAGGCGAGTGAAAATAATTTCTTAATTTCTATCCCTGATATCTCTACGAACAGGAAAATGTTGATAACAGAACAATCCCTTGATGACGAATATGAACCTAAACACGTTACAGAGTATCTGTAATGACGAAGTTGATATTTTGTACACTAAAATAAAATCATCTGTGTACACTGTACATAACGTAAAGTTAACACTAAGATGGAAGCACATAAATAAACAATAACCGTTGAAAATGAGCACAGCCAAATAAAGAAAGCAGGCAAGTAAATCTACTAATCATACACTTGTAGGCCTACAAGCTGTAGGGGTGACAGTACGATAATTATCATGATATACACTTCATGATATGATGGTTATCAATTTTAAATCCATGTTAAACTCATTACCAGGCATGGGAATTAGGAAAAGTAGCTGGTGAGTATTTAGCCTAAAATCCAAATGAATCATATCGTAAACTGAAATGTCTCGACTTATGTCAATAAATATCTACATGTACACCCCAAATAAGCCATAATTATAATAAGCAACATTTTGAGAGATCTCTTTTATATAAATAACCCAGCATAAGGGTATGATTTTTTAAAAACCTCCAATCCTTTGGTCTGTCTGTTGCACTTGCACAGAATCTTTTTCCTAACATACCTATGGTACATCAATTTCATTACCAAGGACATACTGTCAATAACAAATTCTCTAAGGCCAGACTTTTTTTTATTGCTTGGTCCTTGAGCCAGTGGAAAGCCATGACATTTAAAAATATAATTTGGCTTGTCCTCAGACCCACTACTCTGAAAAGCCCCAAAAATTAATTTAGAAAAAACAAAAGAACTTTCCGCCCGCTGCCTCAAAATGTCTTAATTCTTGAACTCTTTCATTGGATCAACAAATTGTCACAAATTCTTTTATAATTTTGGAATAAAATTAAAATATTTAATTTTGTAAATTAGTTTTCCTTCCTCCTCTCTGAAATCTGCCAATTATCATTTTGAGGACAAGGAAATATTTATTATTATTTTTGTTTTCACCCTCCTCTTTAAATTTGTCTGACAAAAAACTTGAGGACCAAGGAATAAAAAATGTCTGGCCTAAATGACATTGCCTTCACTAAAAAGCCTATGCAACAAATATCTGAAACCAGCAAATTAATTGGTCAATTACAAATTTATACATTTAACAAGGATTTAAGAGACTATTTGAGTTCTTCATTCACATACACACAATAATAAACATAATATATTTGTTAATCAGAAACTTCAAGAAACATAATATATTTGTTAAACAGGAACTCCAAGAAACATAATATATTATTTAAATAGAAACTCCAAGAAAAAACCTGGGGGAAAAAGCACTAACATCTTTACACATATTAACATAATTTATACAAAGCCTCTATGCCAACTGCAGGGGCAGATCCACTGCCAGCAGGTGGGGGATGCCACAGTTCTTGTTACAAATGCATGTTTGACTAAGCAGGATGAGAGATTTCAGGTGAGGAAGAGGTGCACCCCTAGATCTGCCCTGAATGACTAAATTTGGAATATTTTTAATTAGTGGAGGTAAAACTCCACCACTACATCTGCCCTGAATGACTAAAAGTGGAATATTTTTAATTAGTGGAGGTAAAACATCACCCTAGATCTGCCCTGAATGTGGATTATTTTTAAATAGTGGAGGTAAAACACCATCCCTAGATCTGCTCTGAATGACTAAAAGTGGATTATTTTTAAATAGTGGAGGTAAAACACCCCTAGGTCTGCCCTGAATGACTAAAATTGGATTATTTTTAAACAGTGGAGGTAAAACACCATCCCACTACACCACATACCCTTGATGGACCTGATATTTAATACCTTGCATCTTAATTATGCTAGTTCTGTAAAATAATGAACTTTTGTCTAAACAGGGGTTAAAAATGTCCACTGCAAAATTAAACTTAGTTCAATTTCATATGAAGTTCATGTCCCTCACAAGATCATTTTTTCACAAGATTCAGAGAGTGCCAAATTAAAATTAATTCACTAGGGACATAAACGTGATATGGAATGGAATCTTGTTTAATACCCTATTTATTACCCAACACCTAGTCAAGTGTGATCCAGCCTCCAACAGGTTTTGAACCACTGTCATCAGCTTGAAAGTCCGATGTTCTATCACCAGACCAACAAAGCTCACCCAAAATAAACTATTTAACCCCTGCTAAACAATGCAGAATTTTATTTAATCTCTCTAATCTAGCTCTCAAAACTAAATAGGAACATTTTATCCATTCCACACTAAGTCTTCTTTTATAAAAACCAAACTACACTACAGTGCCATTGTGCTATCTACAGAGGTAAAATAAATGACTTTAAAAAAAACAGAAGAAAAAAACAAAGTTGTAAATAAACTAAAAATATATAATCACAAAACAAAATAAAAATGGATGGATTGGAAGAAAAATGCAGAAATACATACATTACATAACACTGTTATTTGCTAAGATATTAGTAGGTTCCTACAGTTTTGGCTGAACATAATTCCATCGCTTTCCAGAATATTGAGCCACCATTTTCCAGTTCTTTTTAAACCATTTTCCAGTACCTTTTAAAAAATTTTCCAGTACTTTTAAAATTCATTTAAACAGAACACCACAATCTGACACTTATTGTCTCGCACACAAAAATATGGAATGGCTAATCACTAGGAAAATTATTTTCCATATCTTTCCAACACATTATAATAAAAAGTTCACTTTTCCATTACTTTCAAGGGTCTGGGAAAATAATTAAGAAATTTTGTAACTTTCCAGGTTTTCCATAACTGTAAGAACCATGTATTAAGCAGAGATGGAACTGGCCTTCAGAAAAATATCCTGAAAATTGTCGACGAAACCACTCTGCCATTGCATCATCAAAACAAAACTGTGGAACAATGCAGTGAACGCAACCAGAAGTACAGAAGCCTGGATGTAATCAGTGAATGAGTGCCTTTGTTCTCTGAGGAAAACAAAATTCTGACGAAAGGAAATAGGAAAGAAATTTAAAAAATAAAATAATCCCCCTCCCCCCAACAATTCGAACAAAGTAGAAAAACCAGATTTCTGTAGAAAACCGGAGTAGCAGAAAAATCACACACCCTGTAAATCACAAACCCCCACTTGTGACTTCCTAGGGAATTGCAAACCCCATGCCCATATATGGGTTAGGTTTGGCGGGTTGCAATTTCCAAGAGGTGGGTGGGGGTGGGGATTGTGATTTCTAGAAAATTACAAACCCCAGTGTGTACGATTTCCAGAGGTTTGTAATTAACTGCTACACCGACGTGGTTCCATCACTAATGAAGCATATATATTAAACTATAAACTGTAGGAAACCTTTTTTACGGGCTAGACTTGTTGGCCATTTAACAGTTTTTGATAATAGTTACACACCAGTTATCGGTATTATCAATATTTCATTACCCAAGAGTTGCAAGTTTAGAACTGGCCATTCAAGTTTTTCTTTACCCAAGTTATTTCTCGTTTTAAATATTTTTATCACAAAGATATCCACAGATTGTTAATAAGAAAAACTTTAAATTTTGTCCAGTTAAAATCAAGGTGACAATTTTATATCATAACCATGACATTATTGACCTAAAATTGATCAAGTTATAATAAAAGTTTATTTTTATTTTTTTATATTTATCAAAATATACAATATCAAATTACATGAAATAATCTAAACAAAACTTTGTATTACTGTGAAATTCTTCTGCTTCTATTATTTCATACTGACCCATTCTAGGCATTTATTAATACTTTAATGGAAGTTTTTGAATCTGTGAGGTACAAAGTAATGCTCAAATTTGGCACTTTATCGAGGTAATTTTTAAAATGACACCATGGAAACTTGAAGCAAAAATTGTGATATTAATATAATATTAATGGTAGGTTATTTTTACTATTTTGATGCAATATTTACTGAAATACCATAATATCTCTAATGATAATACAACTAATTTTGGGTTTATGATGTCATGATTTAGGAGGTAGATTTGTCACCATGTACTTTAAAAAAGACATTCTACTTATAAATGCTAAGCTAATATAAAGAGTAAAGCTGCTTTTACCTGAACGCGGTATTCGGAATGTGGAATACAGTAATAATACCTTGCGATCCGTTTACTTGCATGCAGTATTTATATTAAATAAATAGCTTTGCAACTGCAGTGCGAGAAACATGACGCCAATAACGTCCATAGTTTTACCCACACAGTCCCACACGTTGTTGCCTTTGATAGCGTCCATGTGGCCATATATGAAGGTCTTCTCACAAATTATCTCAACAACTTTTTCGACCACATCCTCATTCATTGCTTTGCCATGCGGCTTCTTGGATGACTAGATGTATGTATAGTATAATTATGTCATATCCGGCAGATTTCATGGGAAAATTGGTATCTTCATTAAGTCATACAGACTCTATACCAGTCCGGTATTGATCGCTACCTGCAGTGATCAGTTTAGAATGGATCCGTATTCTGGATACCGTGTGCAGATAAATGGATAATGAAAAATAGCTTTGAGCGATCAAATACTGCATTCTGCATACCACATTCCATGTGTCAGGTAAAAAGCAGCTGAACTATTATTAATAAGTAACTTGTATTACATTGTAATATATATGTAACAAGAAGTACATTAAAGTATATAATTATGTAACTTGTAGTACATTGCAATATATATGTAACTTGTAGTACATTGTAACAAGAAGTACATAGTTAATTCAAACAATAAGTGTATATATAATATCAATTTTTACAACCAAGAGGCAACAAAATAATATATGGTAACAGAATAAAAGAAAAACAAAGCAAGAATTATTTTCATTACACACAGAATAATCACAGATCAAAAATGAAACAAACAAAATGATTTACAATCACACAAAACATTAGGTTATATTTTTTAAAATAAGATCAAAGCAAAATCAGACAAATCATAATATCATGATATAATCTTAACAAAAAGCCATTTATTTAACAAGACAGAAAGACCTAAAAACAGAAACTAAATGAAAGGAGAAATGAAATTTCATCCAAAGACTTATATGAGGAATTTTTAAATTCTGTCAATACAATTTTTTTTACAACTATTTCAAAATATTGTACAAATATGTCACTCAGTCGCAGGTACATGCACCTGGAGTGAAAACCAATCTAACATGGTCCCATCAAGTTGTGAAGCCCTACAAGGCAGACAAAGAAAAAATCATTTAAAAAATCAAGTACCTTTTGCTGTATTCTGAGAACCGGAAAATATTACAGAATATATAGAAACTCCACATAAATAATTACCAATACATCAGCAGTCCATCTATACCCATATAAAATTACCATAGCATAAAAATGCTTACTGCACTTACAATATCAAAAGAGTTGTTATTATAGTTTATTTACAGTGGATAAAAATTTCTATTCCTAACCTCCTTGTTCAGTAATAAGTAACATTTTCTTTTTACATTTAATAAAATACATGTGCCTTCAGAAATTGTATGTTTTACTGGAACCTAATGATGTGATATGCAATGCCTGGGCATGTAACAAAGTAAATTCATACACATTTTCTCCTGACATGGATTTGTACTTACATGTAGCACTAACATTTGTTCCTATAAATTTTATGGACCATTCATAATTTACAAGATATATAATATTTAAAATTTATTTAAATTAGATATCTGAAATAATTGCGAACTTGCCTTGGAACTGACAAATGGGTTCATATGACATTTTTTTACCAGCAATATTCTTACGCTTTTGGCTGAACATAATTCCATAACTTTAAAACACTGCAAGCCACCATTTTCCAGTACCGGTACTTTTTAAATCTATCAAGTTGCCCAACTTGTGCAGAAACTCATGCTGAAAAATCTGTGTTAAAATTCTTAAGAAAAACATTTTCCATAACTTTCTAATACTTTTATCATAAAACTTCTAGATTTTTTTTCATACTTCGATAGGCTCAGACTACATGTAGTTATTAAATTTTTGAGGTTTTCTGAAAAATTGTAAGACACAGACCATAGGATTTTAAATTTCAAGGGAAACTCTTTTGGTTCTGTGCTTTTGGATCATGGGAATCCAGTCGAAAGTTTTTCGTTAACCCAAAATAAAGAAAATAATGGAAAACAAAATTTTGGTTCTGCGATTTTAACCACAATGCTATCAGTAATCATTATTACTGTGAAATCCTGTGGCCTGTAGACACTATTTTCAAGTACTTTTAAACATTTTACAATAGTTATGCCCATTGAATCAGATACAACAACAATAAGAGGTGTATAAGTTAGGGGAGACTTGAATTGACTTTAAGGAAGCACATGTGCTATCAGCAGTTTGGGCTATTTTCCGTTCCGTGAAATGGTCGGTCGTCGGATCGATCCTTCTCAGTGGACCCATATGCAGTTTTGGGTTATTTTCCGTTCCAACCAGTGGTCCACAACTGGTT
>JAULBS010026274.1:0-10489 GCA_032355785.1 Symmetromphalus regularis
ATATATTACTCAATGAAAACAATTATTATTACTGGATCTGTTTATAATTTACTAGTAATATATATTACTCAATGAAACATAATTATTATTACTGGATCTGTTTATAATGTAATGATAACAGTTTACTAAATGAAAACACATAATTATTGTGACTGTACTAGGCATTGAGATTTAGAATTAATGTACCAATTCTTGTCATTTTACAGTTAGATATTTTAACCTCGCGACTACTGGACGATCCTCTCCTCCAAGACATCCTGATTGTTCCCTAGAGTATGTTAAACCGCAGTGTGATCTATACCCCCACAAACCACTCTCTCATCACATACGATGATCAGAAACGAGTGGTGAAGGCTAGGTTCAGTTTGTGAAGGTTTACTGATGAAATCCCTAGCGATAACTTTACAGTGCAGGTAAACACAGGTCTGCTAAAATAGAACGATCAGAGCGCGGAGTCTGAGAGATAACTGAGATCAAACAAGGCTCATCTTCTCCCCTCAACAAGTTTATGTTTACCTGTCTGTGGTCATCAGTGAAGTGTTTCACATTCAAATGGGCACTTTGTGGCTATTCGGTTATATCTCTTAAATGTAATACCATTTTCTGTTCATTTTTACATTACTTTTAGTTTATTTTGTTAATTATATTTTTTATGTTTTACATAAAACCAATGTGTGACCCTCGGTGGCCGAAGTTTATTTTTGTGTTGGGGGGTCGTTAAATAATAAATCAATTTGTTATTTATTATTACATCCCGAAACCCCTGTAATGGGTAAAATGTTATGGTGAATTTAGAAAATGTGCCCGCGACAGATATTATATCCATCCCCAGGTCAAGCACCCTGCCATTAAGACGCGGGTCCCGTGGTGGGGGAGGGGGAGCTGGGGTGGGGAGGAGGGGGACCGAACCATTATAAATTATAGATGGATGAACAGGCATTATTGAACAATGTTTCATGTAAACAAACCAACTCTCTGGTCGAAAGACGTCCTAAAGTATTAAAAATATATTCTATAGTTGAAGCTACTCACAACTTTATGTGTTTATTGTCGAACATCTCAATACAATCCGATGAAATCAACAGCAGACGTCACTACTGAAGAAACTTGTCTGAATGTGTCTACGTTTTGTATTACGAATGATTGACATTGATATTTCGTGATGTACCGTTTTCTAGTGAAATCATTGTTCATCGAGTTTAAACTATTCTCTTCCTCTCCTTTCCTCTCGTATATCTCTATATCCAGGTAGGGCATTTTAAAGCGGGGAGGGGGCACTGAAAAAGTAGGTGACCGAATGGCAGCAGCCTTCCTGCAGAAACACCCTTATACTTCGAAAACTCTCCGGATTTCGAACACTTTATTTTGTCACCGAGGGGGAAAATATTTTCTTAGTTATTTTTTAAAATTTCATTAAAAGAGGGGGGGGCTTGTCCCCTGGTCCCCCGATTCCACAGAGCCTGATCTGTGTCTCTATCTCTCTCCCCGCTCTCTGTGCGTGTTTCTGTATATGTCTAATTATTAATTAATTATAGTGATGATAACTTGCCACTATGCTGTGAACTTTTCAGCTTTAGAATTGTCAAAAGAGTTTTCAACACCAGTAACCCAAATTGTATTTAAAGATGGTTATAGTTCGATCAATTATTTACCTTTTTAGAATAATTTTCTTGATGGATATATGCCCACAATTCCATTTTCAGATTAAAACATTTTATATCAATAATATCAAAAATTAATAACTCTGAGATGGTCATTAATGCCATAGAAATTTCCATTTGTCATTAAAATACATTAGAGTTCACTTCATTAAAGCTTTTGAGGTAGCCCGCATCAAAGGACAAACAGTGACAAGATTTTCAAAATGTTAATTATTAACTTAGATACTGCCACGTGTTCTTTACACTGATATATAAACCCAATGTCAACCCACTGACGAAACAATTGTTCAACAGCGCGACTGGTACTGTACATGCTCACTGATGTACAGACTTCCACTGATGCTAATGGCAATCTGTACATATTATTACCTGCCTGTCATCAAGCTCCGCTTATTAACGAGAAAGGAAAATCTCAGGTAACGGTGCTTATTCAGAGTGACCGCCGTTAAGTAATGACAGGCTGACTCTCCGTGGTCAGTTAACTAATGACACTATTTCATCACCTATGACATATTTGAGTTAGGTGGTCAGTGCACGTGGACGGTCATCTTAATGATGTCTCGCTTGCAAGGTATTATGGTAATTACACAGTCATTCTTCTACATATGATTTATGGATAGTTAGTTGGATGAATGAATGAATGAATGAATGAATGAATGAATGAATGGATGGATGGATGGATGGATGGATGGATGGATGGATGGATGGATGGATGGATGGATGGATGGATGGATGGATGGATGGTTGAGTAGGTGGGTCGGTGGGAGAGTGGGTGAGTGAGTGCTTTTGTGAGTGAGTGAATAAATGTGTGACTGAGTGAGAGAAAGTGAGTGAATGTGTGAGGGTGAGTGTGAGTGAGTGAGTGAGCGAGCAAGTTAATAACTAAATAACTGAGTAAGTCAGTAAGTGACTGAACAAGGACACAGCAGTCTGTTGAAGTTGCTCACTAACATATCTAATAACTATTGCGCTTTACAAAAGTAAACAAAGACACAGATAACATCTATATTTGATTAAACATATTTCTGTCAAATTAATTCAAGTCGCATTCCGTCATACCGGAAAACCCGCCCACGTAATAACAGAGTGGAACGTGTTGAAGGAATCTTCTCTTTCTTATGACATCTGATCTCAATCACTCTGGGACATGCACCCGCCCACAGGTCCATGCTGGTAACGCTAGGTGAGTCGTGCTGCCCACAACACTGCTAATTAAAGTAATGGCATTGTCTAATCGTGACCTGGAACATGCCACACCTTGCTAGAAAATGTCATTCAGAACGTATTGTTGATTATAGATGTTTTAAAGCAGAGTCTGGTTACAAAATACCATACAGTTGTGTTACCCTTATAAACATTCAAAAACAGTAACAAGTTACAAAATACCGTACTTTTTATCACGCTTATAAACAACATTGTAAAACAGTAACAAGTAACATAAATACCGTACTGTTTTTAACCTATAAACAACGTTTTAGGAACAGTGAAAGTTACAAAAATATCATACTGTTTTTACACCTACGAACTTTTTAAAAGAGTGAAAGTTACAAAAATACTGTACTGTTTTTACACCTACAAACAACGTTTTAAAAGTGTCTGGTTACAAAATACCGTACTGCATTGTTGTCAACTTCCCATTCACAATGACTTTAAAAAAAAAAATAGTTTTGTATGAATGGAATTTTAAAGATGACCGGATAAAATTGTTCCTATACAATCCAGTCTCTGATAGGGCCGATAAGGACAGGAAAACAGAGAAAACACCTACATTATTATGTCAAGTAAATCATGTTCATTTATTGCATAGCTTGGATAGTATTTCACTGCACATAATTAAAACAAATAACAAAACAGCGACGTCATGTGGCGCAAGCATGCCGAAATGTTAAGATATCTAGCAAGGTTGAATATTTATCACAGTATTTATATATATTTCATGTTTATAAAATAAAGTTGAGTTTTGGATTTAATTAAATTATTTACTATATTAATAGACATTGTAGTCCAAAGAGTTTTTTGTTCCTCTTTTACTTCACCTAATGTAGCGTTGTTTTTTTTGTTTTTTGATTTGGCTAAATGTATTTCTATATAGATATTATTTATTATATATAAGTGTATGTTTTCCTATTAAATTATAAAATAAGAGTATTTTATTATTATTAAAAAAAAAAAATTGTCTGAACTTCTCAGCTTCATATATATTTGTTATTGTTAGCTTGTTTACACACAATAACCATTATATATATTATTTGTATGTTTGTAATTTTTATATAATTTTGTAAATATTTGTATATTTTATTAATTGTATATAATAGTTTTGGAAAAAATAAAAATGCAATAAAAAAGGTATTAAACTTTAAAAGTAATTTTTAGACATTGTGATATAGTATTTTTTTGTACTTTCAGATGTAGTATATTAAATAACATAAATCTGCACTTTGCACAGATTTTTTTATTGTTTTATTTTTTTACATCAAACCAATGTGTGACCCCTAATAGCCGATGTTTATTTTGTTGTGCTGGGGGATCGTTAAACAATCAGTCAATCAAGTTTTATCCAGATGGATAGTAACCGCATTCATTTTGGTTTTCGAACACATAAACACCATTCTATAAACCAAGAGTAGTCTTCAATGCTGAAGAACGCTCTCAAAAGTTCTGTTAATTCTGTATAACGGATACTTGACACGGATATTTCTGTTTTGGGTCACAGATCGATGATGCACCGTTCTGAATATCCTCTAAATTGCATCAACTTAATGATTCAAGTGAGTTTACATTAACAGCCTAGTTAAATTCAATAGGTTTCAATGTTGTCCCGAGAAGAGCCTTTTGTCAAATAAAAATCAATAATTAAAAGAAGTACAATATGTACAACACGGGCAATATAACTACCCACCAAGACCATAAACGTGCCCTTTGTTACTGTGTCTTTAATATTCAGAGCCGGCGCAGCCTGGAGGGGGCGAGGTTGAGGGGGCAGGGGCAATAATCTGCGGCGCCCCTATTCAGTTTTGCTCCCTCCTCGATATCTATAAAAGAAATTAAATTATTAAAGCATGAACGACATTTAAATTATTTAAACAAGCAACAACTTTTCGTATTATATCTTGGCATATTGGGTTGAGTTAATTTAATAATATTTTCGAAATGCAACTGATATCAAGCCCGATGGCACAGTGGTTAAGCTGTCGGACTCATTGCTGACAGGTAGGCCGACCTATATCAAATCTCAGTGGTGACATGATATTTTTAATCTCGACCCCTGCTCTAACCCAGAGTGTATAATACATAAGGGTCATTGGGTACGTGTATGCCACTCGCACCGACCAGTGGTCCACAACGGCTTTATCAAAGGACGCAGTATGTGCTGCCCTATCTGTGGGAAAGCACATATGAAAGAATCATTGGTGCTAATCGGCTTTATCAAAGGACGCAGTATGTGCTGCCCTATCTGTGGGAAAGCACATATGAAAGAATCATTGATGCTAATCGGCTTTATCAAAGGACGCAGTACGTGCTGCCCTATCTGTGGGAAAGCACATATGAAAGAATCATTGCTGCTAATCAAAACACAATATGTTTGACGCCGCTGACTAAATGTGATGGGGTGTCGTTAAAAAAAAAAAAAAAATTCCTTTGTTTCCTTTTCTGATTACCATAGGCATATAAGACAATGTTTTATTTCTCCTAAAAGTAAAACACTTTATTAATGAGAAATCACTTTCAAATAAAGTTAAGCATATCGCATTAGTGTGTAAAACTAATTGTTTTTATTTGACTACATGTTTAAATGGAATAATCTATATTCTGTTTGCTGTACTTTTAGGATAACGAGGAGGTCCCACCGAGACCTCAGTCATCGAATCACTTCCGGTTATCCGGAGTCTTGTTTCTCACCAATCGATACGTCTGGCTTTGTCACCATGGCGATGGGATGAAGTTTACAAGCGTGCTCGCCATTACGGACATTAGTTGCTTAACAGACGAAGTCTAATATTTGACGAGGAGTTTGGCAACCAGACTTCTGATCTGACAGGAAACCAGAGTCACGCTCCTCATATTTGATCATCCAACCAGACAAAAGCAAATTTAATTTCGTCTAGCTTTGACGAAACTATAAAAATCTTTTCAACATAATATGGATTCCTCTGAGTTATTTTGTTTCATAATAGGTAAGTTTAAGTGACTTATATGTAATAATATCAGTTGAGAAAAAGGATTTTTTTTTTTTTAAAACCCACCCTCAAACTCGAGTCGTCATGTTTAATCGCAAATCACAGTTTCGTTGATTTAGCGGAGCGGGATGTAGCTCAAGTGGTAGAGTATCCGCCTGTGA
The DNA here is from genome assembly GCA_032355785.1 of Symmetromphalus regularis. Classification (NCBI taxonomy): domain Eukaryota; kingdom Metazoa; phylum Mollusca; class Gastropoda; order Neomphalida; family Neomphalidae; genus Symmetromphalus; species Symmetromphalus regularis. Next base: position 6,001 of record JAULBS010026274.1, read on the forward strand.
ACCGGTCGATCGTCGGATCGATCCTTCTAAGTGGACAGTTTGAACAATTTTCCGTTCCAATCATTAGTCCACAACATCAAAGGCCGTGGTATATGCAGTTCTGTCTGTAAGAAAGTTCATATAAAAGATCCCTTGCGCTTGATCGGAAAGAGTAGCCTATGCGGCGGCAGCGGGTTTCCTCTAAAGAAATATGTCAGAATAACCATATGATTGACGTCCAATAGTCGATGATAAGATAAGATATAAATCAATGTGCTCTATAGGCGTCATTAAATAAAACAAACTTTACTAGTAAGTTAGCATGTGGATGGTTCAGGAGAGTTCGGCGCTGGTTGTCATTTTTTGGTGTAAATTTAGATAAATGTAATGTGAAAGAAGACAGTAACAGACAAATAGTTTGCGAGTGCCTTCCCTCCTGAACACTTTTTCGTACGTCATCGGGTTCACTTGTAAGTTGTGTTCTCTCGTGTTTACTGATATAGGATGCTGTGCACCATCTAGAATCAGTGTGTTTCAAAGTTCGAAGTGACACCTTCTTTTGATAGAGCATAAAATACTACCAAGTATGTCATTTGTGGTCAGGCCCGGACAGAGTGGGGGTGGGGGAGGAGGTCAGGTGGGCCACTTGGTATGCGCCTACGATTTTGAAGGGACCTACTCCCCTTGGTATTCAGCACTGATTAAAAAAAATACTTAATGAGCCGTTTGAAATGGGGGCCTACATTTCCCATCTGGCCCTGGCCTATTACCAGCTTTGCATAGGTCTGTTTGCGGTGTATGCGAGAGCGGTTCTTGTCATAAACTAAACAGATGAAATGCAATTTTAGTGTCTGTGGTACGACTGGGGCAAGTATACCTTTTTTTGAAACATGCTTGTTTGGTTGTATTTGTTTTCGTGTTTATAGCCAATTAATGTTCAATCACGCTGTCCTGGGCACATAGCTCAGCTTCCTGTGCTGTCTGTCCAGGTTAGTGTTAGTAGGAGAGACGAAACCCGCTGTCGCCACACAAATGTGGCTACTCTTGAAGGGATCTTTTATATGCACAATCCCACAGACAGGATAGCACATACCACGGTCTTTGATAAACCAGTTGTGGACCACTGGTCGGTATAAATACACTGAGCCTTGCAGAGCACTTACTTGGAGCCGGTATCGGGATTAAAGATCCCATGCATCGATTGACATTTGATTCCAGTACATATCAGCCACAAGTGCGATAGCTTAACCACTGCGACACCGGGGATATTTTTATGCAAAATTAAGGTTTCTGTCATATCCGTAACTGGCAGTCTTACCTTGTTTGTTTAATTTATTTTAAGAGGGGGTCGACTTTGATGTATTTTTATCTTTTATGCATAAAGTTATGATGATTGAAAAGTTGCTTATATATCAGTTACACTGAGTTACATAAAACATGTTTTTATTGTGTCTACAGGATTTTGTTTTGTTCAATGCACACGAATGGTTAATTTATAGTATATGTGCATTCTGTCGCCCCGAAATCTTAGCTTAAGTTTGAAGTATGAATTAATACTGAACTGAACCAGTTGTTAACTGTATTTCTCTAGACATCGGAGTACCACCCACATGACGGTGGTGGAGGGAGGGGGTGAGACAACTGCCCTCCCAAATTTGGGCAAAACTGGGGGAAATTCGGACAAAGCAAGAATAGAAAATGAGAATTTTCTACTTGTGTTTTTATATATGTAAATATTTTGGCAAAACAACCCCTCTGCCCCCTTTACCTAAAGACGCCTCACATCTATAATCGCGACAAATGTAGTTTTAATGAATGCAATTCAAAGTTGTATGACTTCGTTACATTCAAATGCTCAAAGTCTACAGAATTATTTCCCCTGAAGCAAATTATTGTTCAAAAACCACAAAACATTAGGATCAATTCAAAATGTCTAGAAAGTCTGAGCTACTTTCTTTCTTATCAATTCCCACGTCGAATGGGTTGTATTCAGGATGGCTGGGAGTGCGAAATTGAACGTATTTTAGATGGCTTCCATAAAATTGATCGTCATTTATTTTTCTTTCCAAGGATATTAATCTTGATATTGTAATTTAACAATATTTTGCACACTTTTTGCATGACAATACTGACTTTTGAAAAAAGTAAATTGTTTTATTTAACGACGCCTCTAGACTATAAGGTTTTTTTTAAATTTTATCATCGGCTGTTGACGTCATTAATATAGTCATTGTAACATTTATTTAGAGGAAACCAGCTACTGCCGCATAGGCTTCTCTTTCCGATAAGCAGCAAGGGGTCTTTTAAATGTACAATTCCACAGACAGAACAGCACATACCACGGCCTTTGATGAACCAGTTGTATACCCTGATTGGAACGGAAAATAGTCCAAACAGCAAATGGGTCCAGTGAGAAGAATCGATCCGACAACCGACAGCTACACAGGCGATACTGACTATTGACTACTCCTGATTGCCGCTCTGAATCAATAAGATAATTTTTCAAACATGCAATTTCTCTTTCAAATCGATTATTTCTAATGGAAGGCTTAAATATACTTGTCACTAATAAACATTCAGGACAATACGAGTTGATCAAATGTTGTAACAGATTATTATTACAGATTTATATCTCAGACGTCCAGGGACGGACTGTAGCTTAAACGGTAGCGTGTCAACCTACGTCGGATCGATCCTTCTCAGTGGACCCTTTTGCAATTGGGGCTAATTTCCGTTCCAACCAGTGGATCACAACTGGTTTATTAAAATATGTCAATTGGTTCTGTATTGTTTAAATGGCAATCAAAAGTATTGTTTTGGCATTTCTAGCCAGCTTTAATTTCACCGCCATTTTGCAAGCGTAGGACGCATCCACATAGAAATGGGGATGCTAGGTAATGATTTGTATAATGTATTTATATGGTACGCGATTTTTATTTTATAAATATATTTATCATAACTTAATATAAATGCCATATTTGCAAAGATTTATTTATTAAAGCAAAAACGATGAATGAAATACGAATATTACCGAAAATAACCGAGATGTTCGGAATATTAAAATGGATAGTTACCCAATTTTGTAATTATGTCGTCTGCCAAGTTTTGTTTCCGATGTCAAATATAATCGAGTTTTACACTATGTTGAATGGGTAATATTTAAAATTATTATTGAACAAGGTAATGACAAACACAGACTGATTGGTGGAACGAATCTAGGATTTTTCAAACGAGGGCGGTTGGGCAGGCTGAGCTGAGGGTTTTGTAATGTATTATTGTATAGAAAACAAATTCTATAATACCGGGGAGGGAATGTATCCCAAAATCAACTTGTTAAGTCCACATCTTGATATTTTCTATTATAACAAATGGTCAATAGAATGCGCTTTCTCATAACTATAATATTTGAGTCCATTGACTGCAGCCCGTGACGTCAAGTATGAGGGAATCGTATCCAAGGTCCACTGACTGCAGCCCGTGACGTCAAGTAAGAGGGAGTCGTATCCAAAGTCCACTGACTGCAGCTCGTGGCATCAAGTATGAGGGAATCGTATCCAAAGTCCATTGACTGCAGCCCGTGACGTCAAGTAAGAGGGAGTCGTATCCAAAGTCCATTGACTGCAGCCCGTGACGTCAAGTATGAGAGAATCGAATCCAAAGTCCATTGACAGCAGCCCGTGACTTCAAGTAAAAGAGAATCGTATCACAAGTCCAATAACAGCAGCCCATGACCTCACATTTGAGGGAATCGAATCCAAAGTCCACTGACTACAGCCCGTGACACACGTGTGAGGAAATCGCATTCAAATTCTATTGACAGCAGCCTGTGACTTTACGTGTGAGGGAATCGCATCCAGCGTCAACTGACTACAGCCCGTGACGTCACATGTGAGGGCATGGCATAAAGTCTACTACTGCAGCCCGTGACGTCACATGTGAGGGAATCCATGGATGACAATAACATAAAAATCTATGCATCCTTTTGAATTCGAACTAGATGACTTAACCCATTTTCTACGGAGACTAATTTAATGTCGTTTTTTTTTTTTTTTTTCATCATAACAAACATCAAGAGCACAACACGAATTGAGGTCGGGGTTTACGTACCAGGAACTCACAGATTTGAAAAGAAAAGAGAGATAAAACTAATTCATCATTTTTCAGTGAGGTGAAATGATCGGAGATGTCTACTTGCATGCACTCAATGTTCACTTGAAATGATTAACACAAAACTACATGATTAAACTTCGTAATAAGTTATTTCAAGTCAGTTTTGACGGTAAATCTAACATCAAATACATCAATTTTTATGTATTTAAAAAAATTAAAACTCTATACCTACAAATATTACATTAAATCAAACTTGTTTCTGTGTGTTCATACTGTTACAGATAGGTTTTCTGTCTATCTCTCTCTGTTGTTATTCCGTAATTTTGAATATATATCATACAACACAGAACTCCAGATGTAAGACAATATATATATTTGTATTTTATACTTTACAATTTAC
>JAULBS010026285.1:0-10489 GCA_032355785.1 Symmetromphalus regularis
GACCATTCATACTGACCAAGCAAGACCATTCATACTGACCAAGCAAGACCATTCATACTGACCAAGCAAGACCATTCATACTGACCAAGCAAGACCATTCTTACTGACCAAGCAAGACCATTCATACTGACCAAGCAAGACAATTTTTTTGTTAGAGAGGGGTGAGGCTATTAAAATATGTCTGCTGGATCTGCTCCTGGAGACATCACACTACCATTATAACAGGGAAGTCAGGCAGAATGCAGAGTAAGCAGATCGGGGTATCGCCAATGTGGAGCACCAGTGTGCAGGGCTAGTCGAGTGACAGTAATTTGCTAAACACACCCCAGACTTGTTGTGTGTGTACCGGTGTCAGAAATAGCATTTTGTCGAACATGCAAAAAACACTGGTACTAATAAAAAAAATAGAGTATGTTTCAGACATAACTACCACAGATTAAATAATGTAATGTTATGAACAACTACCATATTCTTAATGTAGGGTTTTTTATGGGTGTTTTTTTCTATATTGTTAAATTCACAATTTAATGCTAGTTAATAATATTATGTGGATATATATCATATACCATGAGTCCCATTGATTATCATATCTTATACCATCAGTCCTATTAATTTTCATATCTATACCATGAGTCCCATTAATTATCTTATCTTATACCATTAGTCCCATTGATTGTCATATCTTAAACTACAAATTCTATTAATTATCATATATCACAAGTCCCATTGTCATTTGATTACCACAAAGTTCCATTGATTGTCATATCTTATACCACAAAGTCCCATTGATTGTCATATCTTATACCACAAAGTCCTATTGATAATCATATCTTATACCAAAAGTCCCATTGATTATCATATCTTATACCACAAGTCTCTTTGATTGTCATATTTTATACCACAAAGTCCCATTGATTGTCATATTTTATACCATGAATCCAATTGATTACCATATCTTATACCACAAAGTCCCATCGATTATCATATCTTATACCACAAGTCCCATTGATTGTCATATTTTATACCACGAATCCCATTGATTGTCATATTTTATACCACGAATCCCATTGATTGTCATATCATATACAAGTTCCATTGATTATCATATTTTATAACAGTCCCATTGATTACCATATCTGACACCACGAATCCTATTGATTGATTTCATTGGTTTCTCTGTGTGCTATGAGCAAGGCACATTCAGTCATTGTTATGCGAATGTTAAGAGAGTCTTGATCGAGTCACGCTCTGGGCGACCACGTCGATGTGACATCTGGCAAATATTTCCTCAACTGCTTTGATATGCGAAACAATCCGAAACAGTCCGCAGTTGTAACACTGTATAATCCAGTGTTACTGTGTGTAGGCATGATTGAAATAATAAACACAGGTAGACGGTGACGCGGGGGACGTTTTAAGCCAACAGCCGTGAACGTTCATCTTGATGTAATAAAGGTTTTAATATCGCGGTACAAAGCGACATGCGTGTGCGGATTGGCCACGCCTTTTTTGTATGATCATTTCTTGTATCAACATACTATAAGTAGACACTGAAAAAAAGAGCGGGATGTAGCTCAAACGGTAGCGTGTCTGCCTGCGAAGCAGTAAGTCATGGGATCGATCCATCTCCGTGGACCTATTTGCAGTTTGAGCTACTTTCCAATCCAACCAGTGGTCCACAACTCGTTCATCAAAGGCCATGGTAGGTGCTGTCCTGTCTTTGAGACAGTGCATATAAAAGACCCCTTGCTGCTTTTCAGAAAGTGTAACCTATGTGGCAGCAGCAGGTTTTCTCTAAAGAAATGTGCGAGAATGACCATGTGATTGACATGCAATAGCCGATGATAAGATAAAAAATCAATGTGCTCTAGAGGCGTCTTTAAGTTTAAATTAAAAATAAAATAAAAAAAAACTGCAAAAAGGAAAAGATTGTTATTGATACCCCATAAAATGATTTATTCAGTGGTTATTAAATATTAAATATATGGTGACTCCTGGTTTTCAGAAGAAAATCTGAACCTACCACATAAGCTACACTTTTTTGATTAGCAGCAAGGGATTTTTATTTTTATATGTTGTTTAGCATTGGCTGGGGAAAACCCTAAAGAATGAAAGTACCAAGGGGGATTGATCCTATGACCAAAGTATCTTGGACGAGCACTTTACTGACTGTGTTAGTACCCACGTACCCACAGCATGTGCTCCAAAGGTTCTGAAGCTTAAAGAGCCTCTGTGGTCCAGTGGTAGAACACCAGTCTCTCAAGCTGAATCAGTGGTTCAAAACCTGTTGGAGGCTGACTCACACAACTACATGTCAAAATGATTGTTTAATATCCAATAGCCGATGATTAATAAATAAATGTGCTCTAGTGGTGTCGTTAAAAAAAAACCCAAAAAAATGAAGCTTATAGTTGTGTATTCCAAACAACATATTCTGTTAATTAATTCTAGAAAAATAATACTATATGTAGTAATTATTTATTTTTTAAATTGTCAAGACACCCTTGACTCTCCCTGCTAGATCCATCCTTGGTCTCCCTACCCTAAGGTAAAGTACCTACCCTAAGGTAAAGTAAACAAGTAAAGTTTGTTTTATTTAACAACGCCTCTAGAGCAAATTGATTTTTATCTTATCATCGGCTATTGGACATCAATAATATGGTCATTCTGACATATTTATTTAGAGGAAACCCGCAACTGCCACATAGGCTACTCTTTCTGATTAGCAGCAAGGGCTCTTTTATATGCACTGTCCCACTGACAGGACAGCACACACCACAGTCATTAAGAACAAGTTGTGGACCACTGGTGGGAACGAAAAATAGCCCAAACTGCAAATCGGTCCACTGAGAAGGATTGATCCGACAACCGACTAATTCACAGGTGGACATGCTACCGTTTGAACTACATTGTGCTGCCCCTACCCAAAGGACGACATATGTTACCACAAACATGCACAGGTTTTGTCTGAGTAGTCCTACGTGGGTTTATTTTATTGTGCAAGCTGTGGATTATACGGTAATACACAGATGTGCTATGTGGATAGTCATGCTTTAAAGCTATTCAAACAGCGTGCATTATTGACTGATTTTTTTTTAGAAACAACCATGCACATGTGGCCAGTCTATAAAGTATATTTTACGAGGCTTATATTGTGAACCCCATGTGACGTGGTAATCTGTTTTATGTCTGCGCTACTTGTCGATATTGCCAGGTGGATTATGTGCAATTCATTTTAAATGTTTCTTTTTGGAGTTGTTGTGATGGTTGTCCCAATTCGAAACATGTTGTTTTCTGATGTCTGTTCATCCATCCATCTGTCTGTCAGTCTATTCATTCATCATCATTCAGTATGTCGTTTCTGTCTATCCATTTATCCTTCTATCTATCCATTCATCCGTCCATCCATCCGTCTATCAAATCCATCCATCCTTCAGATCCATCCATCCTTCAAAGCCATCCATCCTTCAAAGCCATCCATCCATCAAATCCAAATCCATCCATACATCAAATCCATTTATCCATAAAATCCATCAAATCAGTTTCATTCATCCATCCATCCATCCATCCATCCATCCATCCATCCATCCATCCATCCATCCATCCATCCATGTGATTCCAACCAGAAGAATGATTGTCTTCTTACTCATTTTTATTAAAATCTTCTTTTAAAATTTTTTTAGTGTTGGGGTAAAGTTTCAGCATGAATAAGGACACTAATATAATTTTATTTTTTACACCCGTCTAACACACCCACCAGGGAAATTGCCATTCTTGTTGATCAAACGAGATTTTAGCTTGGTCATCGCTGGCGAAGTCTTTACATATTTTATGTTTCACAGCCGAGTGCTGACATTATTTTGTTATTTTTGCTATTAATTGTGGTCCTGTGTTAGTGAGGACAGTCCTATAATCAGGCTGGTATGCGAGCTGGGTAGGGTTTCACCGTGACACGGGATCAGGGTACGATGTTAGAGTACAGTGAACACATGTTTTATGATGTATGTTGTTTCGGTCGTAAACCATGGTTCTATCAGCACACAGGTACACATTACCAAATTCCACGACAAACTGACAAACATGGTTTTGTAAAGATTTTTTATTTTTTTTTAAAGAATTTTGTGTTTAAAATTAAATTTATATGTGATGTTTATTATTTCAAGTTAATATAAGATAAATCTCAAGTTATTATAAAATAAATCTAAATAAAAAAAATATTCCCCTGAATTAATACATTTTCTAACTATGGTTCTGCCAGCATACAGATACTTAAATTAACAAATTCCACAACAAACTGACAAATATGGATGTTGTCCTGTATGAAAGGATTTTTTTTTTTTTTTAAGAATATTAAAAAATTTGTGTTAAAAATAAAATAAAATTTATAAGTGATGTTTGTTAATTATTTCATATTATCTTTTTAACGAAATAATATTAAATGGATTTAAATAAATTTTAAATTTCTGAAACCCTTGCAATTAATGTGAAACCCTTACAATTAAGAAAATGTCCACGGCAAAATAAATGCTGTGGAAAAATAGTGTCCACGATATTTTCCACGATAATTTTAGTGTAAAGTGTACTTTATTTTAAGAAAAAAAAGCACCTTGAATATTTTTTTTTTAATTCGTCCATGGGGGAAATAGGGTAGCAGAGAATGGAAAACTCCGCAGCAATCTCCATGGCATTGCCGACTGCTGCAGGTAATTTCAGGGATTGGGATTAATCCCATTGATTAGATGATACAGTAATGCACAATTTTATATAATAAAGGTTTTATCACTCTGTCTAAATGAGATTTTGACTTGTGATTTTAATGTGGGACTGAGCAGTTTTCGAAGTCTGTTCAAATTTATTTTCTCCAAAAATATCTTGACTGATGCATTTCCTTTACAAATTCAATTTAATTTTTTTTGCTTCTGAAACGCAAATTCTATCACAATGTGGATATTTTTTTATTGGTAAAGTTGACACAATCCTGTGAAAAATCAATAGGCTCCATCAGTTTGTGTTTTTCAGAATTAACCAAGTTTAAATCTCATTACGAATGAACGTAATTACTCAACGTACAAATCAATATATTTTGTAAACAGCAGATTTACGAGCATGTGTAATTTTCTAAATGGGGTGTGGGTGGAGTTACATTTTCTAGAAAATGTGGTTATACAGTAGTAAAAATTTAATTTAAAAAAAAGAAGAAGTTAAAGTGGATGTAATATTTTATTTTGCCAAAAACGTTGCCAAAAACTTACAGTATTAGAAAGCTTACAAATATCTTTGAACCCTCCTTTCCAAAATTTCTGTATCATCCCATCCTTATGAGCATTATTTAGGAAATGTTTTACCTTGTAACATAGATGACTATTTCTCTGTGTCGTGTTGATTATTAATATATATTTGATATTGAGGTTCGTAGATGTTTCTGCCACTGTGCTCTGTCCTGAATTCTTGCAATACAGATAACTATTCTTTTAAAACATGTTGTTGATTATTAATAATTATATATTTAATATTGAGGTTTGTAGATGTTTCTGCCACTGTACTCTGTCCTGCTTTCTTACAATACAGATAACTATTCCTTTAAAACATGTTGTTGATTATTAATAATTATATATTTGATATTGAGGTTCGTAGATGTTTCTGCCACTGTACTCTGTCCTGAATTCTTACAATACAGATAACTATTCCTTTAAAACATGTTGATTATTAATAATTATATATTTGATATTGAGGTTCGTAGATTTTTTTACCCCAGCTGAAGTGCTCAGTCCTGCTCCGAATTATGCTAGGGGGTGGGCTTGTTAAACAGATTTCACTAACTGCTCCTTTGTAACATGGATAATTATTCCTCCATATCGTGTTGATTATTAATATATGTTTGATATTAAGGTTTGAAGATTTTTCAACCCCTGCCGCTGAGCTCCATCCTACTTCCTTACAATACAGATAACCATTTCTCTGTATCGTGTCGATTATGAATATCTGTTTGATATTGATTAAAACCCGCTAGTCTGTCGCGCTGGCCCGGGCTCTGTTTGTCGAGAGAGTTCGACAATAATGCTATTATTTGATCGCTTCCATGATTAACACAACTCACACTCACTTAATGCTTTTTTTATCATCAATTTGTGCACAAAAAAAAAATCAATGATAGTTTCATAAAGAAAAACGCGAGTTCCATTCCGATTTACACAAGATCCTGCAGAACAACAAATACGTGAATGTATGTTGTGTGGTAATTCTTCTTGTTCTAACACACGGTTTTCACTGGGTATGAAAAGAACAGGTAAGCTAAAGAACTACTTACGTGTTTACAGATGTTTAAATAGATATGTGTTATTATCTACAAGAGTGGGTTTTATTTTCCAGTGATACAGAATATTTTATTGTTTTATTATTTTACATGCATTTGTTGATGATAATACGGTTTTTACCTGAGTATAAAAAGAACAGGTGAGCTAAAGAACTACTTACGTGTTTACAGACGTATAAATCTATAGATATATGTTGTTATCTACAAGAGTGGGTTTTATTTTCCAGTGATGTAGAATGTTTTATTGTTTTATTGTGTTGTTACATGCATTTGTTGATGATAAAATGGTTAAATACTTCCATTCTGTGACAGGTTTTAATGGAAAACTTAGTAACGTCATTTCAGGTGAAGTGGGACATAACTCAGAGGCAAAGTGTCTGGCTGAAGATAATGGGTCCCTTTAGTAGATCAATTTTGATATTTCTTGTTCTAGCCAGTAGTTCACAACTGATGTATCAAAGGCCATGATATATGTGCAAATTTCTGCATGCACCCTTTATTACATTTTTTAATTTCTTTGTTTTGTTATATTTTGCTCTAAAAATGGCAGTTTCATCACTTGTGCACCCTTTCTTTCTAGCTGAACTATTCCTTACCAAGTATTCAATAGAATTACTCTTATGAGAAACGTTTCACTGGTGTACGAACTGGGGAAACAAGGGGAGCATGTGAGACCTCCCTGACCCCCCACTTTTTAGACATTTAGTATACATATTGATTCTTTACTGAATATATATAGTCTGCCCCCTACTTTTCAGTACTTTCTCAAATCATTGTGTTTGTCAGTAGTTGTGAAAATGTCTCTATGATCAACTAGGTTTGACCCAGTCACTACAATATGCTAAGCACATTAGAGGTTTTTAAAAATAAAAAAATAAAAATGAAAATGTATTGCACCATATTTAATAAAAAAGGAAAGAAAGGATTGTTTGTTTAATGACACCCTAGCACATTGTTTATTCAGTGGCTATTAGGTGTCAGACATATTCTATGACTAGTTTATTCAGTGACTGTTAGGTGTTGACATATGGTGTTTAGTGAATCGTGGTCTTTAGACCAAATAGCTTAATCATAGTGGCAACAGGTCCAATTATATTTTGAAAAAAAAAAAAAAAAATGAACACTAATTTTTTTTTTTAATTTGCTTTGACATTAGCTAAGGGTATATTACAGTGTAATAACAGGGCTTTGGATTACATTAATTTGGGTACAGTGTGATTATTTGCAAGTGCCGCAAAGTAGTTTGTTTCTTACAAATTGTTTGGAACTAGTACACCAGTTATGTTTACATATTGATCCGTAATTAGGGGTGCAATGATATACCGGTATTCCTGTATATTGCAATACTTGCCGAGCACAATACATACCGCAGTATGGTTTAGTGTATCATGATATGTCTGCCCAATGAGTATCCATCAATAAAACCTATGACCATGACAGTAAGTTATAAAAATAAAAGTTAAACTTAATTAAAACATATAATTCTACTGTGTATGTATATTATCTTTTTTAATCAGAAATTGGTACAGGTCTGCCTGCCTGAGATATGTTTAGTAATTAGAATGATAGTATCAAAATATAACTTTATCACATCTTGGTAATTACCCAAAGTGTATTGCAGTATGTATTGCAATATGTGTTTGCTGTATCGCAATAAGGTTTTGGCCGTATTGTTGTACCCCTATCGGTAATATCCATAATTGTTCGACTAAAGCCATACTCTAATTGATGTTTCTATTATAATTAAGTATACTGCTTAACATATGTTCAGGGTGTGTTTTGTTAGGGTTTTTTGTGGGGTTTTTCCTTTATTTTTTTATATATAATAATAATTTCGGCACCATAATTTGGTGGCTGTATCTGTATTTTGGGCACCATATATACTGTTACGAAATCAGTAGTGGATTATAATCGGGGCAAATGGGGCAAATGCCCCGGCCCAAGATTATGACCGGTCTAAAATTTTGAGTAAATTTTTTTTTAAAAGTAAAACATTTGAATATAACTGCTTTTAATTATGTTAAAAGCAGACCAATCTATTTGTTTGCCCACAGCCCTGTTAAGGCTAATCCGGCACTGCGAGAAATTATTGCAGTATTGCATAACTAGAGTCTGTGCCTTTAAAACTGATCTGCTTGGTTTTAATAATCATCAGTCTTAGAGATCATTAAATGTTTGTATTACTACATAGCAAGGTGAATAGCTGTGATCTGTAGACACCTTATCTTGTAACCTTTGACCTGCCTCAGTACAACCACACTTGAAAAACCTGCTCAAGCACACTCAAGTCACCATGACCTTTGACCCTGGTGCATGTTGTTTTCTCAGTGTGAGACCACAGATAGAAAAAAGGTGTTGATGGAAGATAGAGACACCTTGCAAAGATGGAAATGAACAGTGTATGTGAAAGTGATCAGTTATGTGGACCATTGTAAAACAGGGTTCAGAATTAATACAGGTCAGCAGTCCCCCACCAATTATTCTGGATTTAAATTTGCTAAAACTACACAGAGGCAGTGGCGGATCTAGGTGGCCCGATTGCAATTTAAATAACATTTAAAAAATTATTATATTTATTTAATTTATAATTTTTTTAATGTTAAAGAATCTAAGAAATTGGTATCATATTACTGGGACCTCCTTAAATGGATTTTCTAGATCTGCCACTGAGAGGGTTAGTTACATTTCTTATTGGAAGATATAAAACTTAATCTGGTTGGTTAGAAGAGCTGGTGTCAAGATTAAAAATCTCCTGCCTCAAATGAGATTTGATCTCGGTACTTACCAATTGTGAGCCCAACAGCTTAACTTTTGTACCACAGGGGGTGGTCTGATAATAAATCTAAGTTGGATCTAAAATTATATTTTCGTTTTTAAAAAATGTATCGGCACAGAGCTACTCTTATTGATAAGCAGCAAGGGATCTTTTATATGCACTATCTCACAAACATGAAAGCACATACCATGGCCTTTGATAAACCAGTTGTGGACCAATGGTCAATGTAAGTGGTATACGCCTACTCATTAAGAGTTGCGGAACACTCATTCTGGGTTGGAGCCGATACTGAAATTAAAAATACCATGCCCGACTCAGATTTGATCCCGGAGCGGTATGTAGCTCAAATGGGAGCGTGTCTGCCTGTGAATCGGTCGGTCGACGGATCGATCCTTCTCAGTGGACCTCAGTTCCAACCAGTGGTCCACAACTGGTTTATCAAAGGCCGTGGTATGTACAGTTCGGTCTATGGGACGGTGCATATAAAATACCCCTTGCTGCTTATCGGAAAGAGTAGCCAATGTGGCGGCAGTGGGTTTCCTCTAAATACATATGTCACAATGACCATATGATTGACGTCCAATAGCCGCTGATAAGATTAAAAATCAATGTGCTCTAGAGGCGTCGTTAAATAAAAAAACTTTACATTTTTCTTTTTTGTTGCTATACTCGGAGACAAATGTAAAGCAACATTATATTGCTAAATCCTAATAAAATATGAAGTATTACTTTTTCTAACGGAATCTTGACACAAGATCAGCTTAGCCAGAAACTTGCGTCTTGTTTTTGTTTCTTAGTTTCACGCCATTTATTCTAAATACGGCACTGTCTGTCACTTCCATAATGTTAGCCTTCGTAGGTGGTTGGAGTTCAATCTCTCAAGCTGAAGACTGTGGTTCAAAACTCGTAGAAGGAATTATTCCGCGCACAAAATCTAGGTCGTTATTGACCAGCACGCGTGAGAATAACAACGCAGATATAGTCGTTCGGTCTTAGAAGTCAAGGTTATTAGGTATTTGGATCGAATCCCATGTGGGGGTTTTATTATTTATCAAATCTATTAAGAACCGGATGTAGCACAATGTGTGATTATACCGCGAAACCCTATGGGACGATTTGTCACACATAATTAAAATAAATCATGCATTATTGACTGGGATTCGAACTCATTACCTACCTATAAGAGTACGAGACGAGAGGGCAGTAGCATATCAAGGGGAATCCAGGGGACAAAACACCCTCTTTTTCGTGGGTTTTGTTTTCGTTTTTTTTCTTCTAATTTTTGTTTTCGTTTTTTTTACATTTTACGAGCCGAAGGACGTGAAAATTAACCATTACCACATTTGGACCCTCACATTTCATAAATCTTGCATCCACGACACAGGAGGAGGGATGGGGGG